>JAHZMW010000138.1:0-27477 GCA_027743745.1 Alloscopus bannaensis
CTCCAGTAGTCCACTTTCTCCAGTAACATCTACGAACACGTTAGATTGGAGTTGTCGAGGAAAGTTTGCAAGGAAAAATTTAGGTTGTTTTTTTTTGGATTTTTTTTTTGAATTTACGAACTCAACTGACGTGTTCCAGCCATGCATGAGGGTTATTGGGAGAATTTACTTGTGTGGAATAAAATTCTTGATCCGTAGTGCAGTGTGGAGGCGAAAGCACAAGCACATCCACATTAATTCCCCACATACATGGTTGTAGGTAGCACCTGACCCACTTCTTTCAAAACTAGTTATTCCCGACAATTTACGGGACGTTCCAGCATATTTCAACGGAGCTAGCCACGGAAATCCCTTGCCTAACCAGAAGATAATACGTGAATGGAGAAACTCGTCCGAGTTTATACAACTCCACGACAAGTATATTGTTTCCGTCTACGCTATAAACATTTTCATTGTTTTTTCTAAGGCAGCTCATTAATTACTTAGAAGGAATGAATTAAGTTTCTGCGCGCTCTCTCTTTCTCGTTTCTCATCACGGTTATGTGTATCTTACTGTAACCGTCGTGTCCGCCGTATGAACATGTAAGTGTGGGGGAGTAAGGAAGACAGAGCTTCCGCTGTTTTGTGTTGCCGCTTTTGTATTTCGAATCTGGAATAGACTAATGGGATCGTTATGTCGTCTCTGTTTTCTTTAATTTTCTTTACAAACATTAAACACATTAGCGTGCTGAGACTGAGTGGAAGTACAACGCAAATATTATATTTTCTCTAAAAATGCAGCTGGGGGAAAAAAAGAGATTCGTCTGATAGGCCGACTGAGTGAAATTAAACTTGTTATTCAAGAAAAGAAGGGGAACTTTCCCTCGCTTATTTGTCAGCATACTCATTCTTTTTTACATTTCATTTTCTCTCCCTTATAAATATGTACAATGTCATATTAAAACATCACGCCCTTTCTGTCATGTTTCCCTCAACCAGCGGACTCTCTGGTTGTTTACTTACGTGTTTCCTACGCTGTCTAAGAAGTTAAGCTTATATTGGCTGGAAAATACAATGAATTCCTCGTGGAAAAAAGTTACATAAAGAATCAGATTTCTCTCAAAGGAAGTGGTGTGGCACGGCATCTTTAAAAATTCTGAGCTTAGTGACTGTGTGGAATTGAATTTTTAAATCCGCTTCCAAATGTTAATGTCCTAATTATACCATTTCTCCAGTTGGAGAACGAAGTAGATGAAGTGAGCAGGGAAGCGATTGAGACAGAAATGTACTGACGGACTAATCGAAGCCGACAATGAATTTACTTGAATACCCCAGGGAATAATATGCTTTTCCCTCGGAGGATGTAGAGAAAGAAAACACGTTCATTTTTTTACCTGAGCCAGCACAAACACTCTTTCCTAGCCCGTCCATTTTTCCTTTTTGTTTGCCCTGACATTCACCAGTAATTGTGAAAGGGAATACAACGAAGAAAAATGGGAGCTGGCAGGTAGAGTGAATGGAAGAGGAAACGTTGACAAGGGTTGAAAAATAGAATGCGTGCAATGCTGGATAATACATGAACCTCACAAGATATACATTAAAGCGCATGTTATGTATGTCGCATATGAAGAAAAGTCCACTTTTCCTGCAGCACCATACATGTATAGGGTCTTAAAACGACTTCTTTAATCTGTCTAATACAGGCAAAGTAATGTGCAAAGGTAACACCTTGTCATTTACCCTTACTTCTGCAAACACTGAAATGAGTATTTGAACGCGAGACTATATGTGCTTTCTTTCTTTGTTCAGTTTAGGTAGTTTTTGTTACGTCTCCACATTGGTGCTCATTCGTGGTCACGAAAAACAGAGTTGCAGCTCATACAACTTGTACTTGGATTTTTTTTAAGTTGAAAAGAAAGGCGCGTAGGTATACTAAATCATACTAACCACAATCCAGTATAAATGTCATATGCACAAGAGAGCCAAAACCACTCATCTGTTACATACAATATGTTTAGGACCGATGCTTGTCTTTGAGGAACTGCGCAGAGCTGCGTGTGTGTAAAAAGTTTCTTTTTCGGATCCGCTTTGTATGAATACATTCGGTTACAAAGGTTAGGATAACTTTCACTTATTGTTAGCGACTTGAATTTTTTGACCCTGTTCACTTGGTGCGGTGAAATGAACTCTTAATGTTTAATTTTTTAATCCCCACTGGCGTCTTAAAGTTTAGTGAGCGAGATGATTATAGGCAAGCACGGTCTCGGATAATATGTCATAACATCAAACTGATAGAAATTCTAGGAATATGTGTAACTAGTGCCCTAATGCTCGGGGCTCCTACTAACCAATGCATGCCATATCTTGTTAGTAGTTAATATTTTAAGTTAAGGAATGAATTTATGTAGAGCCTGGTTTAAACAAAGAAAAAAAACATGTTGCAGGAGGTCAATATTAATTGGCTTTGCCTACTTCAATTTTGAAAAAATATATCATGAGCGTTATGTTTGGTGTGTTTGACACAAGTAATTATTAACCTGCTTTTTGAAAATTGTGTTTGTACTGTTTGAAAATTGTGACTTTAAATCAAAAAGGTGAATTGTTTCCCTATGCATTCACGAATTTCGTGCAGGTCAAATAGTAGCAAGTCGAATCGAAAGTAACGACCAGCAGGTTCTACAAATATGTATAAGTAAGTTTTAATAATTATACTAAATTAGTACGAAATGCAAAAAGGAGAAATTCGTGGTGTAGTTTACTGGCCTATGACCGCCATCAAATTGAATTACGTTAGACAATGTCAGATGCAAATGAAGGTGATATCGTATGGTCGTTTTCACTTTTTTGAACAAGTTTTGAGAGACGAATTGCCGCTTAGTTGCCGCCGGCGTTGCAGTTGTTGGGAGAAAGCTGACTTGAGTGTTTTATGCATTGTTATAAACACATACACTAAATTTTTTAGTTCGGTAAAACAATTTACCAAATGAATACTTTCCGGAGGTAAAGTGGCTACTCTCTATTTCTGACACTTTTACAAAAACCGAATGCGCTCACGAATTTCAAGGTTGAACGAGGTTACTTACAGTCACGATACTCTGTGAAGTTTGCAACTGTGTGCTTCACATATCATGAAGTGTATGTCTAAAGTTTCTTGAAGGAAAAAACCTTGGATATGCCTACCTGTATATTTACAAATATTGCTAGTTTACTCACACGAAGTGCTACAGAAGTTCTTGTGCAAGAAAGCTTATTACAAGCAACATGCAACCTGCATTCGACAGAGTAATCCGAAAATTCTTCTCACGCCGCTTGTGTTTACGCGTGCTTTATATATTTTCCCCACTTTCGACTACGATAACGTAAAACGTTCTTGTGTGCATTAGATTTGCTTATCGCCACACACTTTTGCCGCGATCTCTACAATTACTACAGTTTTTGTTTTAAAAAACTTCTCCGCAGTTAACACTAATACTGGTACAGTGTCTAACGATTGACGTTATCCTTTCCTTTCATGTTTGCCAGCAGCTGCAATTTGAAAATGTAAAAATGACATGCAAAATTTCATTTTATTCTGATTACTTATTTCAACATACTCGTTTGAAGGCGGCTTTTCCCCATAATATGCTCTTGACCTTATCTCAAAAATTTAATTTAAAGACCGACTTTGAGAGTTGTGAGACTGCGAGTGGAGTAGGAGTCACAAGAGCTTATGTCAAACACGATATTTTAAGGAGTTAATCACAACCTTTAGCAAATATTACAGAGTTTATGACGTGAATTAATGACAGCAAAAGGCTTCAGGGGTCATAATGTGATGTCCTCTGTCAAAGGAGAGTCTACACACTCCCAATGCCGCAGTAGTATAGTAGTACGTAATTTTAAGAGTTGTACTTTGTACAAAGTTTAAAAGTTTGGTTCTAACTATAAGTAAACACAAGAAGCTGTTGAAGCTTTTTTTTAACAAGCGACCCTATTTCGGTAGCGAACAGGAGAAAATCGCAATTTTTAAGTATTACATTTTGAGAATTTTCACCAATAGCCATTGAATTGTGCTTCTTTGAGTCAAATGTATCAATCATTATTTTAATATTGAGTAACAATTGTGGTTGTACAATAGGAATCAATCTGCTCAAAATTGATCTGATACAGCAATCACAAGTGTTCAAGCCTAGTAAGTGGGATGCATGCATGCTCGCAGGTATTGGAATTGTAACAAAACGCACTCATTTTTTCAATCACGTGGGCGGACATCTTCCGCATGTGTGCATGACGTGAACTGGTACTTAGTTAGTGATGAAAATACGTATTTTGATATAGACCCATCGCTTTCTTTGAGTTAGTTTCAGTTTCATGTTTCGCTTGATTTCCACCGCAGTCGATCCTTAAATTCACTCCCGTTCGATCTTAACTCAAATTATTCTTGAGTAAGTTTACCCTGGTTTTATTCAATCTAAATAGCGTATATGAATGAACTGGTTTAGAATGGTAATTGAGAAAAGAAATCAGCTCGGTAAAAGACGTACAATATCAGTTTTTCTAGTATATTGCCCGCTCTTTCCAGTTCAAGTGTGAGTTAGTTGGATTGCCACTTTGAGAAGTTTTTCGATAAGAGCGTTGCATGCGGAAAACTTAGATTACTATTTTCACGTCATGCGATTTCCTTTCAATCCGCTCACTTTCAATCTTTTCCCCCCCTAACATTTTATGCACTAGTGTATTATATTCAGAAAAAGTTGAATGGTTTCTGTTTGCGGGTTTTTTGCATCTCGTCTGTTAGCATATTACTTTACATTATTGTAGAACACTATTTTACCATGTGTATGTTGCAAGCAATATTCGTAAGGATTGTAGTAGATAGGTACTTATCAAAGCAATCTGTTATTTTGTTTTATGTTGTACACAACTAGGTAGTTCAACTTTTCCCCGATAAATAAAATTTCATGTCGAGAAATCTAATACGGTTTGTAGCATACTTCATCCAGTAGAACGATTCTTTCTCCTGTTGACTGTTTCTCGACGCGCTCATATTTCTCTAATGTAACATCCATCAGGTCAGCAGTCGTAATACCTTTCACAACGTAATAATAATACGACGACGACATTGAGAGAGAAAAGAAGCTCTTGTGTACTCTTTCTAAAGGCAAAGATGAGATTGTCTTTTCTTCAAGTGAAGGGGCCTTGAGAATAGCGATTCTTTTATTTCACATTAATTTTCATGTCCTTCTCGTTCTGACATATCACAACCTTGTTGTACCTTAAGTATGATTATGAGGAAAGAGAACAAAAATATGCATGACAAAATATGAAGTATGAAGGTGGAAATACGCATTTCGTTTGACGGAAGACATACCTCTTCGTTCTACTTGACTACAACGGTATATATAAATATATTTGAATGGAGTGGTCCTTTCGATTTGCTCCATCCTTTTCAGGAAATTCTTGGAAAAAATACAGCTGTCTTGAGAAAAGTAAAGATAGAAGGGGGAAAACAAAACGAAATATGAGACTTTTTTCTTTTCTGTCTGAGATGAAGGTATCATGGTTGAAGAGATACATATATAGAACAAGTGTTTGTGTGTGATGAAAAATAAAATAAATCATGTCACGATATATTATGAACTAGTGTTTTCTACTTTCCTAAGTAAATATTATCCGTAGCAGACTCATGTGAGAGCCAAAAAGTGGATTGTGCTGTGGTGTAGTGCTCTTTCGCGCAAAAAGTAATTCGTCTTTTGGTTTATAATAATTTTATGCATGTACGTAAAAGTTTTCTCTGGGATTTTATTACATATTGGGATTGGGACATCATGTATGCATTGCACATAATGACTTACTCACCAGAGCCACACAATACTCATCCTCTTTTACAACGTTGGGAAGGACGAGCAGCCTTATTGCCATTCCCCAAAAAGCATCTAGAGTGAATCTAGAGAAAGTGGTACGCATTCCTGTATTCCGTGTAGTGTAAACGTGGATCAGAGCACACAGGAAAAGTCTCTTTTGTCCCTCGGATAATGCTAATAATAAGTAGAGCTACAACGATTGCCGCAATGGCAAAGAGAAAGGAGAGAAATAAAAAGTCTCTCGCTCTCTTCCATATGGACGAAAAGTGTACCAGGAATTTTAGTGTGTATAAGTATCTCAGCTACTTTCCCGTCTCTCCAGCTTCTTTACTTTTAACTTCTCGTTCGACGAACCGATTGGGGATTTTGAGAAATAAAGGGAATTTCCTTCTCTGTGTACCCACATATTTATATACGCACATATCTTTCCGCGTGTCGAATAAAACGTAAGTCACCAGAAAAAAACGCAGCATTCAAGCATTTGAGGGATGAAAGAGAGAGGTAACGCTAACTGGGAAAGCGCTTTCTCTTTTCTTTTTATTTCTTGTACATTTACCGAGGAAATGTGCAAAGTTTTGCAACAAAAATTGAGTCGTCTCTCACTCCGTTCACTTATGTGTGATGAACATGTGTTGTGTACTCTTTCGAGCAGTCGGTGTATAGTGTGCAATCTATGTAGCGCTTTCGATGTTTTTGATAGCTTGGATTTGATGATGCCAGAAGGTCGAAATATTTTTAGCTAGTCGACTGCACAACGCTGGCTTTCTACGAAATGACTCTCGTAATACATATTGTACTGCAGTAAAAAGAAAGTTGCAGCTGCTGCTTGAAGGCGGGAGAGAGGGAAATATTCTTTATTCATAGACCTTTCTAGATAAACTCTACAATTCATGTGTTTGACTAGAGAGAGAGAGAGAGAGAGAGAGAGAGAGAGAGTTGTAAGCATGTCTTTGTGGTAGTCCGAATCTTTTTTGGAGCGTTATGAAATTGGTGTATGGCAAAGCAGAAATATAAGAAAAGTGGAAATTGCCTGCATGAAAAGTACTTTTATGGCGGTGCGGTAAGGCTCTCAGGAGTCACTTACCATTTCGCATATTATTTACTCCGGCTGCACTGTCTTTTTCACCGTAATCGCCGTATGCAGTGTGCATGCATCGTTTTCTCCTCAATTTATTTCATGAAGATTAACATGTAATGTCATCTGTACAGGGAGAGTGGGAGAATCGTTAAATTTTCACTGCACAAACTTCCTCCAATGTATTTGTACTTTTTTGGAGTTTTTGAAGTTGCTTTTACGACAGTTTTGTGGTGTACTCGGATATATACATATTGGGAAATGTATTTTCCATTTATTAACTGGAGCAAGTTTACGTTTCATTTTCTTAAGCAATATAGCACACACAGGCCTTGTTGCAAAGGCTCTTTATTGGAAGTCGTAGTCGTAAGGAGCATTGACAAGATCGCTTTATATATGGTCAATCTGAGTAAACTCTGGAAGGGGAACCAAGAGAGGAGCAGCGACATGTACCATTTCATTATGCGCTTATCACGGAATGGTGAATGGTAAACTACCAGGCGGGATTATAGTATTAACATGCTACACACGTTTGCTAATCTGCAGATTTGACAATTATGCACGTAATTGGTTAGTAGCAAGAGACTTCGAAGGTTAGTGACATCATGAGTACATTGTTTGTATGAAATGCAGTTTGTATGTTTGAACAGGGGATCATACTGCGAGCATCACATTAGCATCAATCTTTAAAACGACAGTCGAGAAAGTAGCAATTTCAGAGCAACCTTCGTAAGAGGGTTTAAATAAGACTTTTATTACAGACTACAAAACACTAGCAGCGTGTACAATGCTGTAAACTGCAACTAGAAGTGGATCTCATGATGCGCCACGGAGGTGGCGATCAATTTCCAAGTGAGTATTCATTATTTCCGGTGTTGTTTTCCCGGAAGTGGGTTTAGTAAATGCAATTTGAAATGGCTTCATGCATCTCAGCCATCATTCTCAGGCATTATACTGCAGTATATGTATGCGTGTTTACGGTTCAAACTTGTGAAAGCAATGCAGCCGTAAATTTATGACAATGACAAGCATCTGGCAAGCGAATCGCTCCGTTGATCCGCAACATTTTGTTTCCCGTTATTTTTTTTCTAAAACAGCAAACAACCTCAAGATGATGGTTGGCTGGAGGAAATGCATTCCTCAAAGTTGCACTTCGCCACAACCTTCAACACCAGTCACTCCCCCCGAAACGACCATAATGCATTCAATGGGACAAGTGAGGCGCACACACACACGGATGAGTTTCACAAAGACAGTGAGAGAATGAGAGCGAGAGAAAGTTGTGAGGAGAGAAAGTCCAAAAGGGAAACCGCAAAACGCTCGTTCCTGTCTGTCGTTCTTGTCGACGTTGAAAAGAAATAAGGAGCAATCAGCCCATCCTCCCGCAGTTGGTGTGTAATATTCCCTTTGATGTCGTTAGTGGGACCGTAAAGCCCCCGTTATCATCATGATTTTCCACTTTGTCAATAACACTCGCCGTTCCTCTGTCTCTCATTTGGAAGCACAATGACGTGGTGGAGCAGGCTTCACATCTACATTAAGGATGTACATTTCCCCGTTTTATTCTTATTGTAGATAATATGGGGAAAAGTATGACGAAAATTATCTCACTCCGTGTCTCTCTCTCTCTCTCTCGTAATGCCGTTCTCGGTTTTCCTCTCTGCAGTGAAAGTATATAAGTCTCGAAAGATGTAGAGATTGAGGGTGGCGTAACTCTCGCTTCCCGTAACAGTCAACATTACATCTCTGCAGTCAGATAACAAAATGTAGCGTGAGCGTCCTGAGAAATAGAAAAGTAGACAGAACGGAGAGAAAGAGTTTCTCCAAGAGTTGTACACACAGAGTATAAAAGGCTCTGTTTGCGAGGAGGTTCTCCGCTGACGCCTGACAAGGTGTTGATGTTCATACGTTTGAAAAGTTTGTTCACGTATATTATTATCTTCTTGTGTATAACCATTTCATCACCAACTTTCACTTCGCATTTGAGGGTATATTTAGTACACAGGTGATTCCCCAGCGAGTGAAGGCACATATGTCGTCCGTAAATGGGAGCTTTATTACGTGTAAAAACGATTGTAATTTACGCTTATATTCGACGGATTTTGTGTGCGATGAGATGTGAGCCACAAAGTTTCTATAGATTGTAGACACCACCATGCACACATTCATCTCTAATAAAGGAGTAGTAAAAGCCAAAGTTGGAAATAGTCGAGGAATAAAATTCTTTGCAGGCCATTCCATTCCATTATTTCATTTTATACATTTTCAACTTTGGAGTGAAAAGCCCTTTTCAGTTGGAAGCGGGATATTAATGCCCCATTGTTTTCACAGGAACAAGTTGTTTTCTCTTAGTCAAAGCTCGTAAGTTATGTGCATGGCTAATTACGGTCCTTTTATCCGGATGGTATTGTTCCAGAAAAAGTTGACGCCACGGCAAGAAAGAAGAAGCTTGCCCCTGATTATGTACAAAGTCCAATTTGTAAGACACTTCGGGTCCTTTGATTCGGCAATAACTTTGGACAAGACTAAAGGAGTGTAGGAATGGAGGAAAGTTTGTCGAGGATTTTGTGATAGAACCGCCGTACTTTTAAACTCACATCATCCTCCTGAAGGGATTATCTGACTGAGATTGGTATATAGCTTAGATGCATAATAGCATGTATCTATTAGGTGGCTACAGTGTAGACGGCCAAAGAGTTCTATAGTTTTCAATTGTCATCATTTCAATCTTTTTGAGTCAATGACTTTAAGCTTCTCGCGGGCAACTCACTCTGAACAATGCAACGCTTTAGTTTTAGTAGTAGCTGAGAGAGATGGCAAATGTAATTGTGTGGCATACCTAGAGACATGCTTATGTCCATAATGATATTCATCTTGTATAAACGACACAGTGTTTGAACTTTGGTAAAAGTTTCCAGCCTCGATGCCAGAACCTTTTGCTCTCTAATGTTTGTTTTAAAACCTTCCGTTTGCTTTTCCTCTGCTTTGAGTCGTGTCCCTCTTCGTCTTTTCCTTTCGGAGAGAGTCTCACTCCAGGGAAAATTATCCAGGAAGAAAGGTTAAACGGGTTGAAGAATCGGAAGAGCTGGAAAGAGAAAGGGAAAAGCATTCTTGCAACATCTGCCGAAAACTTTTCCCCAAAATACTAATCTGCTACTTGAGTTTATTCTACTATCTTCAAAAGTCTCCTCTATCTTGCTCTCTTCCTACTCTCTAATAGGATGAGAAAGCGTATTTTCACTAAAATCGGTCAACTAACTATTTCCAATTTTCGGATAAAAACCACTTTTATTGTCTTTCCCGACGTCGTCGGCACCAACTGCGGTTGATGACAGTCCGTATACACACTCGAAGGGAAACTTTTGCACAACTTGTATCTCTCCAGTAATCGTCTTGTCTAATAAATAGTTTCGCTCCGCTTTCCAAGGATTTTCTTCCTTTTCAACTAATTCTTACATGAATGAATTAGTCATCTCCGGACTGTTTTTGAAGTCCATTCAGTGAGAGACAGAGCTCAACAACTAAACTCTGGTGATTCTAGTGTATCTGCACCTTGCTAAGAGGGAAAACAATAAATCACTGTGACTGCAGCAGTTTTAAGAATTTTTACTTCACTTCGTTGTCCTTCTGTTGAGGTTTACCGTTCCTCCAGAAAAGTAGAATTTATCGAACTACTTTGAAACGTTTGAAACATCAGCCTGAAAGTTATTAGTGTGTCATCCAATATTCAACTCTTTCGCTTTCTTGTATTTTCAGTGGTTTCATGTTAACGGGCCTGAAAGATGACTTTGACGTATGATAAAAGCGTCGATAAACAGTTTTTGTATTGCACATCATAAATCCACTTTCAACTTTCCTCTCCCCAATCGGAATGCCCCTCCTGTTTAAGGAAACACTAAAATGAAATGAGGTGAATGTAAATGTACTGCATTTTAACCAGAAACTATGCATGGTAATGCACAACGATAAAAGTTAAACCACGGTTGGTGAGTAAAACGCACGAAATAAACTTGTGAGGAGGGAAAACGACAGAAGCTCACGAAAGCGCGTTCAACATTGCGTATAACACACAATAATAAGTGACAAGAAAAAACCTCCCTTCTAAACATGTCAAACACGCAACATAAATTTTTACAGTTTGATACATAGACTGCAGCATAATTCAAGGGGAAGATGGGGAGAGATAAAAGGAGAAGTGAGGGGGTGAGGTGAGTGAAAGCGTGATGTTAGAATGCTTCTTTTTTTCTCCATGTTTATTGATGTCTCGGCACGATTAGATTTTCCATAAAAAGAAATATTTTTCTTCCAAGAGACAGCTTCTCCTTTAGGAACTTTATTTTGAAAGAAAAAACTCGTATGCAAACGGGGAGAGAGCGGGAAGTAAAATATGATTTTTGATCTTGCCATTGAAGAGAGAGAGAGGAAGCAGGAAAAAATACTAACGAGACTTCCACTTGACTGGTGATGTAGTTATCTTGAATTGCCGAATCTATCGAGCCATCTCTGCGTTCATGGATAAAAGGGGGGAAACTCGCAGCTCATCGATGATATAAGATGATCATTGAAGATTGTCAGTGTGGAGAAATAGAAGGGGGAAAGTGAGCACCCATAAAAAGGCACTTGTTGCCCTATTTCGGAGTAAAATGGGAAAGTGGAATGTCATTGAAAATGGATATATCATACTCAAGCCTGGGCTCATGTGAACATACATTTGAAAGGCTTTTTCTCCAGCTAAATAGATGCACTCGAGAAAAAAAACTTAACAAACTTGATTGTTCTGCTTGATGAGACTCGAGAGAGAGACGATCGAGTGGTGGAGCATCATTCCCCTTTTTTGTCATTCATTGTTCTCTCGTGTTCACCGTATTTGCTTCGTGTGCGCTCCAAGTAACAGAGATAATCTTGATTTGCTTTGTGGTCTTGCTGTCGTGAGTGAGTGTACGCTTATAACAGTAATTTGTAGGTATTTTTGGTTTGTGGCTACATGTAAAACATGGAAGGGGACTAACATAAAGGATCGTAATGAAGTTGTGCATACGCTCAAAATATTTCGACGTAACACCCTTCCTCGTTCCAACATCAATTTAGACACGCGCTTCATTATAAATATTTTGTGCATGCAGAATGCACACCGTTGTTCCTCTAAGCTACGGTAGCTACATAAGAACTGATGATAACCCTCATTTTCCTGTTTTCACTCCTCATTTTCACCCTCGCGTGTGACGCCTTTGACGCGCTCTTAGAGCTGCACCACTATTTCTTTGTCTTATTAACTATTTCATTGTGTGCAACTTTGCTGAGTCATATCAGAGTAAATATACGCTATCGCACAGTGAAACTGTAGCAGAGTTTTTAAATAAGTTGCAAACTTTTGTCAAATTTCTACCTTAAAAACGCAAAAGTTTTGAGTCTTGCGTTAAAAGCAAACTTGTGGGGATTCACTTTCGCTTTCTTCTTCTCTCCTGGTAGATTGAGATTTTCTCCTAAATTTTACAATGCTTGGTAGCCCATTGTGAAATAAATATGAGTACATCAGCTTCTACAGGAAGATCAAAGGGTTTGTTGGGGGAAATGCAATAAAAGGGAAACCTTATGCCATGTCAATAGGTTAATAAACGCCAGCCTCTCTTGGAGTACTACGCACTCACCATATAACTTTTTGAACTTGAATGGAAACTGTTTCACGGTGCATATGAAGTAGTTGTAAATGTATGTGTGTGTGCACATTATGATATTATTAGATACTTTCATCTCTCACCTACTCTTCTCTTTCTTGGTGTACTCTCTGCATCTCGCTCGTTCAATAACTCATTTCGGTTCTTTTATGTGGATGCAACGTATCGCATCTCAGCAGGAGATTTGATATAAAGTTTGAAGCTACCTGTGAGCCACATTTTTTCCTAAGCCCTTTTTTCTTCTGTTAACACTTTCTTGTGTCGGAACGAAGCAGGAAGCACAACAATGCTGTAATGCTACACACTTTCCTCAAACTCTTTTACATTATGTTTCCACATTTGTATCCGCTTGGAAGATATAGGCGATTTCCAGATATACACATGTACCGTAGAGAGTGAAAAGTATCAAGAAAAAATATATTAGACTTTTGTGAGAAGTGGAGTGGTATCTGGTACTCATCTAAAGGTTCAGCAGAGATCCTATAAAGTCGGAGGGGAAGGTATTAATATTCCATTCAAGCAAGAATGCGATAGATGAAATAGAGAAAATAGCAGCTTTCCCCATGCCCTCTCTCTCTCTCTCTGAAAGTGAAAGTCTATTGAATTGACAAAGGCTTCTTCTGCTCTATTTAACTCTTTCCTCGTTTTTCTCTGTTCCGTTATCAAAATGAGACTTCATCTTTTCACTTTCCCCATGCGCGTATAGAAAAAGACGCTGCTTACTTTGATGCTCCTTACAAACACGTCGTTGTCTTTTACAATCAGCAGCAGAGAGGAAAGAAAAGGCGAGAGGGTGTGTGTGTGTGCTCACTGTACGAACATCTTTCCCGGATTGTGATAAAAGGTGCACTTCTTCATATTAGTTTGGTTAAGTCGTCGAGACTTGAGTGTGTGTGCCTAAGCTAATATGTAAAAATATGCTCTGCCATTTTACCTTTTTCACACTTCCACTGTTGATGTTTTTGTGCATCAAGTGTGAATAGCGAGCTTTTTGTGTGTGGCAAACATTGTGCTACACACTTGTGCCAACCCCACATCCAACATCCAAGGTACATTGCTCTCCTGTTCCATTTTTTCTCGGCTCCGCGATGAACTGCGTTCGTGAGAAATATTATTATTCTCAAATGAACCCTTAGACGTAATATTTGTATTCACCTAGTGAAATATTCATGCTCGTATAGCTGCAATTTGCGAGGGAAAAGGGGGAATGCAATTTTTCCTTCACTCATCGCGCGCCCCCGTCTTATTTGGGCTCGCTGAGTGAATGTGAATTTTAAATATGGTACTCGAGTGAATATTTTTGAGGAGTTTTATATCCATCCTTTCAGAGACGTCTTTACACACTCACCATTCACTATCATCATCATCAAGACAGTGAGAGTTGTGCTGCGCTCCATAAAAGAAAAACTTCACACCAACAATGTTGGTCAGACATGTAGCTTTTTGGTGATACTCTCTTGCCTAAAATTGTGTGCTTTTTAGTTCGCCTTTTTCCTATTTTCTCGAACCATCGTGCGGAGGAGAAACTACAAATATGAAAAGTAGCCTAGGAAGATGGCGTTTCTTCGCTACTCCAACTACTTATTTATATATTGTATAATAATACGGGGCTTGTATGGTTTTATGTCGTGTCTAATGCTAAAAGAAGGCGAAAAGTTGGCTGCGTGCAGCTAACCGACGACAAGGGACGATGAGAAGGAGGGAAGAGTTGGGAAAAAGTAAGCCAAGCAATGTGAGGACTGAATAGAAAGGAGTAACGCTACATACCTAAATACAAAGAGGGAGACGAGTAAGGCATTTTAATAAGTGTCGAAGTGCTAGAATCCCAGAAAGAGAGAAGGCTTTTTTATTTGACACTCAAACAAAACTTGTCGAGTCAAAGGACAAGCTTTGAATGAAAATTGATATTCTGGCTATTTGAGCGTATACATGTATATATTAGTCACATATGCACATGGCATGTGCTGAAAAGCGGACTACTGCATCATCATCACACTGTGTGGCAAAGTTGAAAACATAGATGTTCCGCATCTTGAGTAAAATCTCTAGAATAGTTGACTTCACAATAATGCAGCTATTTATACTACGCTTGAAATTTTGTTATATAATGTTCGTTACACACGATCGGGGTGTGGGTGGGCGAAGACTTGTGTCTGATTGAGTCCTATTTTTGTATAATGTGGGTTACGGGCTTGGCTGGGGAAGATGTCGAAAATAGGTGGGGTGATCAGAAGAACTGAGTGATGAGAAGGAGAGAACTCGATATTCTTTCGGACTGGCACTCCGGAGACAATTGTGAGTTGTGAAAAGAAAGAAGATTTTTCCACTTTTTACTGCTCTGTTTCTCTTTGCCAACTGGCAACTGCTGAAGCGATGATGTCTTATTTGCACAATTGGTCGCATGCTCGGTTGACGTATGTTTGGCGGAACACGGCACACACATAATATATAGGTGCATATAAATGTATAAGACCCTTTGTTAAGTTGTCTGCAGCCACCAGAGAAAGCGTCTTGGATGAAAAGTCGAAGTATAAAAGCTTTAATGCTGAACTCATTGTTTCTCTGGGAGTACTGCAAGCGCTTTTCCTCTTTGCTTTCACTGAAGTTTAGCAAACTCAACTATTTTTGCCACGGTTTCTAAAGTGCAGCGTGGAAAAACACGGATCCTCCCACAATCGTAACGGCTTGACGTAGTCAGTCAATGCGCCATGAATGTTGCAGCAGTGGTGGAGTCAGCACAATGATTCTGCATCGGATGAAAGACGTTCTGCACTAAAAGACACAGACGCAAAAGTGTCAGTCTAGTGTGGGCTACAGTGGGGAAGACAAATGATAACATTTTATTAATAGAATCAAGTACATGGAACATGTTGCGGTTTTATTTTGGAATTATCATAGTTTTCATATTTTTATGACTGAGGTATAGATTTCCTAATGTAGGCATACCAAGCACATCATATTTATATACAACAATGAAGTATTCTTTCCTATCATCGTCTCGCATTACAAACGCCATGTAATATTTACTCCGCGGCAAATTTTTGGCTGTATACACACCACTTTTATCAAACAGGGTGAGTAGATCAAATATAAAATAAAACAGCAGAGAATCTCGAGTTTATTTAGGAGTCCCCCAGACGAGGAAAATCGAGGCTAAAGAAAAGAAGGAAACCACAAAGGAGTACGTAGGGATGAATGAATTATGCATGACAGTAATGGAATATATGGTATAATGTACAGAATATTACTCGAAATATTAACTTCGCTCCCACATTTGCGAGTAGAGATATAATATTCTGAAGACTATTTGTTCTGTTTCATCCTTGGCGTAAAAAGAAGGAGACCGTGTGTAAAAGACGCGAAATGTAATATATTATGGGAGACGAGGTCTGACTCTTGTTTTTATATAAATTCCTCATGAAATGTTGAAATGCTCTTGATTTGTATAAAGTGATTGCTGTGTGCTGCACATACAACATATGAGGTACTCCCTGTCATAATGTATGGTTTATCGTGGAAAAAAGCCGTAAAAACCTTGATACCAGAGTACTCGGAGACAAGTACAAAATGTGAAACAGCGTAAATGCAGCAATAGAGAGTTAGAACAACGCTCTTCGTGAGCCGGAGCTCTGCCGTTTTCTCAAAACTATGTGAAATGTGGGAGTTGAAACTGGTGGGAGTACATGTTGTTGAAAAACTCGAGAGAATTGCACTCCTGCTGCTTTCTCCGTCTCCCCTTCCATTACTACATAAATACTGAACTGAGCTGTGGATGCGAGCCATGTTTCAGTCCTCTGCTTCATACGGACGAGAAGTGTTGTGATGCGGCAGATCAGATAAAGTATATCGCGTGGGACATGCATCACACAAAATGTGTACATGTTGAAGTTGCTGCTTCCTCGTTGACTGCTTTCTCCTACTCAAGGCAAGAGGCAGCTAGTCACTTTTTTGAGATACTCGTCTGAGGAATGGTTGGGGCACAAATCGACTTTTACAAATAGTTTTCTGCAGTTAAAAATATGCGCACTGGGTATATGAACATGCATGTATTTGGCGTTATTTATTGCACCACGACCTCATTGTGTTTGATGTCATTTGTTTCAAGGTTTTTCTTGTCACTTCAAAAAGAAAAGTGTGTGTTGTCTTTTCGAAATTGGGTGACCATCACGCTCGAAATGTGTGAGCGAATATTCATCATCCTGACACCATAATATTCTCCTTATCTATATAATGCACATGCCTGTTTTGCATCTTTCACTTTTACCCGTTCCACTTTCAACTTTTTGACAAGCGTGAAGAATCTCTTGCTCAGTTTCTAACTCGACCTCTCACTTTCTTACTATTTGCTCCCACAGGAAAGCCTGCACCACATATCGAGTGGAGAATGGGAGACGAGCTGGTGTCATCAAAGGAGCCCATTCTTCGTCAGAACGGAGTGCTGGACAAAAAATTGAGACTGGTTCAATTGCGGAGGGAGCACCACGGAGCTAATTTGACATGCCTCACTTTCAACTCTAATTTGACAGAAGCATTGAGTGAAAGTTTGCGGCTCGTCCTCTACTGTACGTGAGCCTGTCACCTTTTCTCTCTCTTGTAACTTACAAAACTTTGTAGTATTCTTTTTATCATACGAAATAACTTGTGCATGTTTAATGTGTCAGCAGAGGCACCCAAAATAATGTGATGTGCCACTACGAAATTCAGACGTGTGCTTCCCTCTTTGAAAATGCCTCTTTCAGACAACATGCTTCGTTTCGAGTGATGCATATTTTATTTCCACTCGTTCTCATAACTGTGTCACTTGAAATCTCGTGCAATCCTACATTCCCGTACGCAGAGAGAAAGAGAAGTGCAATCATTGCGGAAAGCGTTTCCTGGTTTGTTTTCGTTCAGTAATGAGAGTACAACAAACACACGTGGAGTGTTTGTGTGTGTGTGTGGTAGTAGGATACGAAATTGACTTCCCACAGAGAGCACTGACAACAAACAAGGGGACTACTTAAAATGTCCATTGTAATGTTCGTAAATGTAGGTTAAGCACACATAGGGACAAACGCAAGTTAAAAATTTATCCTACCCCCTCCGCCGGTGTGTCTTCCCACGGTGGACATGCATCATTTTAATTGTGAGTTAAATCAAAGGGAGAGCTTATCTAATATTAATGAGTTAATTTTCGGCTTTACGAAGGACTTATACCAGGAACAAACCATACATTAATTAGAGACAAGGATGGAATTGGAGGAAAAAGTTATTACAAAACCAGGGTTCCATCAATATTAATAGTGTGGGAGGATAAAACAATTTTCCTTTTGATTTGTATTCTCTGAAGTCCATAGGTCCCACCCAAGTCGAGCGACACTGTGTTTGTGTGTGGTGGAGGAGGAAAATTCAATGGAGCATAAATTAATGACCGCAATGACTTTCTCTGAGCGTCTATGCATAATCCAATATATATATCCAAAGTCGGCCATTTATATCTACAACAGTATTTACTCAAAACTACAATGAAACAAGTTTGCTTCATCAAATTGTTGAAAGCGTAAATCAACGTTTGTGATTGAAAAATTTGAGATATTGTCAGCAAAAGTCTTGATTTCGTACATCACAGCGCAGCCAACTTTGCACAAAATTGCGAACATATGTTTGGCGCGCTTGAGTTGGGCGAAAAAGGCATTCTTTGGGCCATGAAAGGCAAGATCAATAATTGATGTATTGTTCAGCAATCCAATAAGAAGGAATCAAAGGAAGAAAACAAGTGAAAGAGAGCCCTTTATATGGCCACGGAGGCGTAATGAGGAAGAATTATCGATGCCTCTTGCTCAGCGACTGATCTCGCCCTTTGTTCGTCGCTTTCTCCTCTCCAATCTCACTTTCTCTTTTTCTCGGTCAACGTTCAGCAGTAATGTTTAGCAAAGCAGTCGATGTTCGTTTATTGTTTGACGGTGACATGTACAAGGAGTGGAACTGCATATTACATAAATCATTCGATTGCATCACTAGTATTACAGAAATAGTGAGTGAGACAAAAAGGATTGTATTTTTAGGGATCAATGGACAAGACTTTCACTCCAGCATTCTCCTTTCAGGATGAAGGAATGTTTCGATATGTACATATATTTTTGTCTTTTCTAACCAAGGAATCTATATCAAAGTAGTTCTGAGGTTTTTTCAGATACAGCTCGCACTTGCTTCAGAGATTCCCATTAAAAATTGCCCTTTGATAGGATGATCATTTGAGCGAGTACATTTTCTTCGAAAAATGTTCAAGTTTACTACAGAGTTCAGTTGAATTAATAGTGACAATAAGAGTGCGTACCCAGTTTTTGCAATACTGCCATTGATCGACGTAATTTTTAGGTTTTCTCGTAAAAACGAGGTCTTCCACATACTCCCGGACAGAATTAAATCACTATAATAGGGCATTCGTTTCGTTTTCGATCTGCGAATCAAAAATGATATCATGCTTTGAGCGAGTATGCACCTAATGATAGAAACGCGAGTGACTACACACACACACTTTGTAATGGTTACCGATGATGATGTGATACGTGCCGAATATCGGGGGAATGGCACTAAGTATTATTGAGAGTTATCATTGATGATGTTCACATACTATGTAGTAGTAATACGCGATGAAAGATTGGAATGCTCGGAGGCATCCCATAGACACATTACTACGTTTTATGTGAAAGCGAATACAGATCTGGAACGACCCCCTTTTATTATTATTACCTTTTCATCTTCCTCACTTTTTCTGTTTACGTATTTGACCGGGGAGGCTCTTTTTCGCTAAGATCTATGTCATTTATTATGTTATTCTAGGAGAGATAGAGCACATGACACACACGAGTTTGCGCTAGATGTAATGTGCATTTATATGTAACCTTCACTCGAGATAAATTACACGTACATGGCATATACAGTCTACTCGCTTATGTCGCTTCTCATGTTTTTTCTGCTTCTGTATCTGTATTCAGTGAGTCCCTTGTCAGCTCGGATCACGCAGCGAGACCGGCTGGTGGCAAATCAACGGCACCAGATTGAATGTATTGCGACGGGCTCACGACCTCAGGCGATGTAAGTAATTCCATGCAACCTTTGTGAGATATGTATGTACTCTAACTATATGTCCTTTCTTGTTTGGTGTTTGCAGGATCACATGGTGGATGGGCAGCAGGCAGCTCACCGACGTGAACATTTTGGTAATGCATTTTTACTTCTCATTTATCCATTTTCGACTCTCCAGTATTCTCCTTGTCTTTTTCTCCGAATTCTCTTTATTTTTCCTTCTCCACTGCACCACGACTCTCCTCGTCGTTTCTCTTTCTTAAACTATCACATCATCATATCCTCCCGTTTTTTCCCTAGTGGAGCACGGAAATGTACGCTTCAATGCGTAGATATATTTACTTGAGAGAGAGCAAAGGAAACGTGGAAGTTGGCTACTGTTGTTAAGTGAAAGTAAAGTCCAAGTGGCTCGGCACGGTCTTAACTTCACGAAAAGAAGAAGAAGAAGAAGAAAAAAAAAAGAAAAATTGAGAATGCCACCGGACCACTATTGCTACGTGTGCATATATTCACAACGGGAAGTATAGAGTATATATGTATGTATAAGTGTAAGTTTATAATGCAAGCCAGGCTTTTCTCTACCTTGAAGCTCACTGTGTAAAAACTGGAGTAAGAGAAGCAGTTATCGTATGAGAAAGCTGGAGAAAAGAAAAAAAATCATTCACCGGAGTTGTTTTTTCCATCCCTCTGTCAGTTTCTTGTTGAGCTCGTTTGCTCCAAATAGCAATTTTTTCTCGTTGCCTTTTCCCTCCTCATCTTTAACGAAATGTTAGCTCTGTATAGAGAAAGTGTACTGAGTGTCATTGGTTTATCCTTTGAAGGGGAATTGGCCTACATTTAGTTACGGAGATGGAGAAAACGGAAAGCTCCTTTCACGTATGATCTTGACTCAAAATATATACACTGCAGCCATTGTTGTACAGAGCGCTAGTTCATCTCCTGAGGAAATTGTGCACACGTTCACGTTGCACATACTTTCGCAGAGTATGTGTGGTTATGTGTGTGTGCAGTCGTCCTCATTTCCACCTCGAACATTTGAGATAAGGAAGGAGACACCATGCGCTCACTCCTGATGAGAGAACAGACAACGTATACCTGTACAGAATCTAATGTCGATATATTCTCCTCTCTCGAAATAGGATGAGTATCATCACGCCACAAAGAATACACGACTTGACAGTTTTCTTATTTGCACGTAATACGTACTGCCAGAGAGCAAAGGTGTATTGTGGAGGCGGCTTAACCCAAAGTCTTGCAGAGAAAGCGGAGGTGTGAGTTGAACCACTGTACACGTAATCGATCTGTGTGCACGAATGTTGAAGAATTCCTCTTTGGTCTAATTTAGTTTGGGAGAAATTGTGCGCCTTGTTAGTAAACAAGTTATTACAAACATTGTTTTCAATGACATGATGTCTTTTTAACGCGATCCCAAAAGTAGGGCAAAGTCGAGAAAGAGAAGGTGGAAAAATCCAGTTCAACAAATAACAAAACGAATACCCTTGACGGAAAGTCATCTTCTGCGGAAATGGAATGTGGGATGATATTGTTACGCAGCTAATGGAAAAGACGATGAAACATGTTATGTTACTATTTGTTGGTTTGACATGAAAAGACAAGTTTCTACTTGAAATTGGCAATACTGGAGTTAGAAGCTTGTCGGGGCGTTCACATTTAGGTTAATGTAATTGCTGTATCCCTCATGACTCCATCATTCAATTTGACCTAGTCGACTAGGAGTTCAAAAAGTCTTACCTTTACAGCTCAAATTAAAAAGTGCCACACAGGCACAACATGTGACGTTGCTGTCAATGAAATTTACCCAACAAACTTAATTTGACGTATGAAGTCCATTACATTTTCAGCACTCAATGCGACAACTAATAACGTTTGTTGATTTGTGCGGCGCACATAAGCCACGTATACGTGTAATTGTTGTTCGCAGTTTTAATTTGTACCATTCTCGAGTGCTTCACATGTTCCACCGGCTTGATTACTTATAGTCACGAACGCGCAGTACATTGTGGTAATAAATCAAGTTATGTTAATCAGTGCCCCCCACTAGAGTATCGACGTGTCTTTTGGAATTTCTCTCTGCACCCTCTCACTCTAATTACAGTTCAGTTGTGCTTCCTCAAACATTCCTTAGAAATTGAAGTTCTTACACCACACACGTCATTCACAAGGCTTACATGTGATATAAGGACTACTATTTCTAAGCTGATATAAGCTTTAGTTTGTGAAAAAGCCGATTTGAACATTTGGAGAAAAAACCTTATAAAACGAAGATATGTTCTCTAAAACTGACCCATTGCCCGATGGCCATGAGTGAAAGCAATAGAAAATCTTATCGTTTATTTTAGCAATTCATATTGCCATTTTGGGTTGCAACAGAAATGAGGGCAATACTGTAATATGCACTCAAATTAGTTGTCAGTCAGTACGTTTTACGCTGCACTTGTTCTCATGTGAGGGTTTTGTTGCTTTCTCCACTTTCTTGAAAGTGATCATTTTTAACTGTAATAGTACTTTTAACTTCTGGGGTGTCTATATGGATATCAATGCACGTATACAGTATAATAACAATAACACGCATGGTAGTCATTTTGTTTCGGTATGTGTGATTCAATACATGTTTAAATACGTACGTGTATTAACTTTGCTGCATTTCTTTCGGGTATTTTTTATTTTCTTCTGTACCCTGTGTAGCTCGAAGCTTCACATTTAAGGAGAGTGACAGCCTCAATAAATCATTATAAAAGGAAGTATGTCTCCATTAGATTTTACCATGCTTTTCCGAAGGCTGCATTTCCTCCTCACAGAGGACGAGGGTAGCACACACTCAACAACGCAAACAATAAGGTCGTCCACTGAAGAATGGTGGGGATGGGGGGGGGGGAGGAAGTGTACAGAAAATGGAAAGGAAACCCCAAAGGAATGCATGCATAGAAAATGGTATAGAATTTCTCCACTTTTGTCGGGAAGAGCAATTTGCTTTTCGGTGCAAATGTGTGGTAATGTGCGACATGTACCTGTCTCTACGCTCCAACGCGTGTAATTTTCTCAGAAAGTGGTAGCCTGCGAAGAAAAGCCTTTGCTTTTCGCAAGTAAATATTCCATTAACGTGTTCAGCAGCAAGTTTGGTTTTGTTTTGGCAGCGCCTCGCCTCTAATTCACTACAAAACCGTGCCAGCTCTCTCCCTGAAGAAATTCCTTCTTTTCATCTAATCAGGAAGGAATGGGGGTTCGTAGTCGGTTGTGACAAGACGTAAAGGTTTTAATTGTGCAATAAAAGAGAAGGTCTCCTAATCTTTTCCAACTTTCATTATCTCTGTCCCAGCTTTCACCTGTGGTTCCAGAGCTCAGCGTGAAAATCTTAATTACAAAAAAAAACCGTGAGCTCCACTCTTTTTGCGCGCCGACCTACTGGCCCCGTACTCGTATGTAACAATGTTGCATCGACTAGCTAACCCCTGGAAGAAAAAAAAAGAAATTTTGTAGTACACCCTGTACATAATACATAATATGGGAAGTGTGTATGTTCGTGCGAGAAAGTACATTAATATTTTCGTGTGATTTCATGTTTCCTTTTGTTGGCATGTGCCGTGCAGAAAGATGATGAGCTACCATCACGTCGTGGTCTCGAGACTGATGAAGTAGAAAACATTACGAGAAGTACCCTCGGCTTAGTCCCGTCTATCGATGATGACGGGCAAAAAATTACATGTCGAGCGGAGAATCCGTGGGTGCCAAGAAGTTTCGTCGACGACTCATGGATTCTGCATGTCGTCTGTAAGTCCTGAAGCTTCCTTTCTGATATATCTCAAACTCTATTATACTTCTCTCGTTTATATAATACATTGTATAAGAGGACCTTATGTAAGCTGTAAGCCTTATCCTATTACAACTACAATGCCAACATCCACATATAAAGATACAGAGAAATATGATGCATGCATGAGAGAATCAGTGCAACAACGTTCGCATCGCTTTCACATTTACAGACGCTCGCTTCGCACATCAGTGAGTCCGCGACGACCGATTGACGAGCGTAAAAGAGATTTATTTACGCATCGTCAATCTTGGCGTGTAAAAAGCTATCTGTTTGCTATCCGCATGCATCCCCATTGCATCTCTGACCCCTTAAGTAACCACATCAGGCAGAAGGTTATCTTTTTCTATCATTTAAGCTGGAAACGTGTGGCACTGCCCACGCTTTATTCACCTGAACTTCCACGTTTTGTGTGGGAGTTGTGTAGCGGTTACCTTTCAAAGATTTAATATGCTCGCGCATATATACGTAACGGACGACACTAACTTCCGCGTGTACGCTGACCATGATTAGAATTTGATGACGACGGAGAAGCACTGCTCTACTTTTATGTATCCCCGTGAGTAATTGTCTATACCAGTGCGGAGCATGTGTGGGCGGTGAATATTTCATTGCCCGTAATTGCATTTGAGTTGATCACATTAGGTGAGCTAAGTACCGGAACACTTATGCAAACACGACGGTTGTGGTAAGTACAAGTTTGATAATCGAAATATGATTCAAAGTGCGCCACAGGGGTTCAATGAATGTTTAAAGTGGTTGTCAAACAGTTGCGAAATGTGCGTGCAATTCCGCTTTTCAATGTTTTCATCGATTTCATTTGAAATTATCCCCCCGTGTGGACACCTGTCAGCAATATTTCTTCCGTTCAGAATAATTACAGCCTTTGATACAGGGGCCATAAGTGGATTTTTTCCACTTTGCAAATACCGATATTCGGGAAATGACTTTGAAGTTTTGTTCCTCTTCCTTTTACCGTTTGCACAGCAGCACTTGAGCAATAATGCATACCTTTGCACCACACATTGCTCAATTTGCCAATTTAAAAAAAAATATATATCATATTTGTTTGATGAAAAAATGAAACTGACAAGATAATTATTCCAACTTAAAATATGTCGTAAAGCTTTGTGTTCCCTCACACTGACTTTTTTCATATGACGAATAAATCACAATGCCAATTTCCATTTCTTTGCACAGTGTACAGAGCAAAGAAGAAAAAACCCAAATCCCTGAACTGCTTTTATTCATGGCTTCTCTTCCAAAAGACGACTGTCCCCCTTTCTCTTTTCTGCCTGGATCCCCTTTTGTCCTACTCTGAAATGAAAAGAGTTGTCATGTTCCCAATAAAATAGTTGGATTGACTTTCTCGTGACCCGCATTGTCACGCCTGAAGAATAAACGTTGACTTGTAAAGAATGGGATAAGGGGAGAAAAAGATGAAATTCTTTTTACAGTTGCAGAGGAGGAAAAAAAGTAGAAATTCGCCAGAAATTTTTTGTTCATACGTCGGTGTAAAAACAGAAAATGCGTAGATATACTCTTCTTGTGTACCTTTGGGTATATACGTAAGGTACTCACTCGGTCGCGAATGTCTTAACAGTGAACAGGAGCATATCTATAACTCTTTAGACAATCAGACAGACTTGAAGCAGAGAGTAGTTTGGAGTGAAGGAGGGAGAGATAAAAATCATTTTTCTTCCATTTATTTTTCTCAGTTTCTAACTTCTCTTGTTACATTTTTTTTGCACTACAAACCGAGAAAACTACACTTGTTCTTTGAGACAGAAAAGAAACGCGGGGAAAGCCTAGGAAGTACTTTTAGGACATTACTAAAGTGGAAAAACCAAAAGGTGGAAAGAAAAGAAGAATGGGCATGATTTATACGTTTCTCCCTCGCTCTCTCCCTTTCTTTTCTTCTTATTGTGTCAAGGAAAAAAAGCGATATTTTTTTCGGATGAAATTCACAATCCTCAACAGCACACAAATGCAACAAAGTCCTCAGTAATACTGGCCCACTCCTGCGTACATTACTGGGAAAAGAGTGTGCCGTGTTTTTGTGGCCTTCCACTCAACTTAAGCATATGCGTGTGCGGATGCTGTTGCTGTGTAGTAATTTGTCTTGTAGTTTTACTTTCTCTTGATCCTATCACAAATGGACAATATTTATTACTCTCTGGACGTCACTCCTATTTCCACTTGTATTTTGTTTCATTCATTAATTCATTAAACAAATAATACTGCTCGTGTAACAAAAGCTACTCGAATGCGAAGAGGTGTTTCTTTGTTACTTTACTAGATTGAATCACTGCATTTATAGATAGGTTTTTTATTTATTTAGGTCCGTACTACATGACATTAATGTATGTTTAATGGGGACAATGACCTTACATGTATAAATTTTAATTACACCTTTCGAAAACTTTGCAGACGCACCAGCGGCCCTTCTCAAATTGGGTTCAGCATCATAAATTAGAATGGATGCTCAATGTGAGTTCACATTAATCATTTTTTCTCTGCTGTTTCCTACCAGAGTGTCTAGCACTGCGAATATTATAATGGTGTGTTTTGCTGACGATGTGCGTGGTCATGCTCGTTTTTATCGGAAATGGAGCAGGAAACAACTTGCTCGTTAATTTTTTCCGCGTTGTTATAAGATGTCGCAGTAGTTTTAAACAGGTACTGCGGAAGTGCTTAAAGTCATACACAATGGAGCTTCGCTACGTTATCAATACGAATAATTTTTTTTACGAAGGAACTCTCCAAACTTTTTGTGACTTTCGGTGACAGTGGTGAATTAGTAAATGTAGGCGCGTAGCAGCAGCAGAGGAACACTTCTCTCAAGCTTTGGTATAGGTAGCCAAGATAGTTTTATGCTTTAAAATATCCTATTCACGATGTCCACCGCTTTAGTTGTATATACGAGGTCATTCATAACAGAGGAAGTGAATGTTCACTCATCCCTGTGAAAATGTGCTCATACAATTCCTATAACAGTATCATAAAACGCTCAGAAATTCCCAACAGAGATATCCCAGAGAGTTTCACAGTTTTTGTTCTGCACAGTGTTATATAACTTTGTTAGCGTCTTTGCTACTACTAACCTCAAGACCAAGGTAAGGAGCTTCGTTTGTAACACCACATACCAACGCAATGCGTACAATAAAAGTATTTGTAACTACCTAGTCGTGTGTGTGTCTGGTATAGTAGCATCATTGCCAAGTACCATCCAATTACTACATTCTTCCACGTTTTCAACCAGAAAGCGTGTTGCGAGACGAAGCGGCGCGTCCGTAGTACCACGTGAAATTCCATTTTCTAAAGTATATGTATAGAACGACGCTCCTATCAGAGAGAACGTGTTCGTTAGTGGAGTACACATACTCGTGTCATCCGCTAAGATGATCCTGGAAAAAGTTAAGTTGAACTGATGATGCCACATTTGTAAACTGGTTCTTCTGTACTCGGCCAACACAGATAACTGCATGAACAAATAGTGCTGTATAATCATATCTTACATGATTACAAATTGTTTCGAAGGAAAGTTCACCCTTTCCTGTTTTCCTTCGACAACCTCTTCTGGCTTTCGCAAACACATAGCGAAACTTTAAAAAGCGGTAAGCGTAGACCTTACAAATATCAAATGTGTATGGCAAATACAGAGCTCTAGACAAAAATGCTGCCGCCGTTACTGGTCTTTGCTAACGACAAAGTTAATATCCTCGTGAGATTCTGAGTGTTATTCTACTGCTAAATGGGATGAGACGATGTGCTACTACTACATCGTCTCATCCGGGTTGCTGGTGTAGAAAAGAGTATAAAGCGAACGGATTGTTTTTCACAAATAAACTTTGTGTCTTTTGTATTATTCTTTGCTTTCTTCGTTTAGAACCGCCTCCTGCAACATAATGTTACAGCAGGGATAATCCTCAGCAACCAAAGTTTAGTGCTGCAGTTGGTAACTCGGAGGTCAGCCGGAAACTACACATGTGTGGCTACTAATGCTGT
>JAHZMW010000139.1:0-12991 GCA_027743745.1 Alloscopus bannaensis
GTCCACTTCCATAATTGCCTGTGTAGTTTAGTAAGGGAATGGACCGGAATTTTCTGAGTGTCTTTGCTTTCAAGTATTTTTTAACCTCTTGCGGTTTTACAGAGTCTTCAGTTCGCTGAGGAATACTCTTTCTGACTTCTTTGCCAGAGAGGATATCCAGCACTGCATTGTGAAAGTGAGGATGGTCCAAAGTTGCGTTGAGTGGTTGCTGATTTGATGAGCTAATGATTCCAATGTTCAAACCAGGATAAAAGGACATCCAGGAAACGAATGGAGGCACAGAGCCCGAATGCCAAATCTTTAGCCAGCCTTCCAAAACGCGACGCAAAGCGGTTACTTGTCACTTTTTATATGTTGATGTGGGATTACACGGCTTATAATTGTATGCAGCATACCATCAGTTGATGCAGTGCGTATACCTAGTCCATAACCAATTTCAATTTCAGCACGACCAGGCTCATATCGATTTTCTTCTGCAGGCAGGACAACTGCTGGTTGATACAACCAATCCATAACATTCTGCAAATCATATTCACTTAAAAATTCTAGTATGCTCCTAAACCTTTGTACTTTGGGGCAAAATTGACAGGAAGGAAAAGCTCACCTCAGGTACAACCTGCGTCTCCCCAACCTTGCCTTTGTTCAAGTGGAACTGAACATACTTGGCCATGTCCAAAGGCGTGGATATAATGCCGCCAGCTGCAGGAGACAGTACGACAGATCTGCATGGTAAATAATAAAAGCTCGAGTGAAAGCAGGTGCCCTTTTGTGTAACGAGAACACGTTGACTCACAATAAATTAGGTAACTACCTAAGCAATTTAGGATTGAATCGATGTCGACCATTATCCTTCCAATAGTATGGAATTGCTCGTCCTGGAATGATGTCGTCATCCCTTTCTTTAAGGTAGGTAGAGCTTGTCATTCCAAGGTCAGCGAAAAAGTCGGTTAGCTGTCAAAGAGAGTGAACCCTTTTTGCGTTATGAAGGTACACGCGGACAGTGGAAAATATGAAAAGTGATTTATCTTTCACTAACAATGTCTTCGTAAGGACGCCCTGCAATATGCTCAATTGCTTTGGTTATCACTGCATACATCGCGTTATTGTAAATCATAGCAGTTCGAAAGCCACATTCCTCCGGAGCATAACGTTGTCGACTAGGAAGGAGAAAAAAGTTAGCAGCGATTCTGATAGTTAAATTTATAGAAAAATAATTCCGCTACGTAATCCTTCATCCTTGCTTCATTGAAATGTGGATATAAACTAAATGCGTACTATGAGACTTCTTCAATACTTCTGAAAGGTATAAAAACTGTTGACGCGGTGCCATCAGATATGGAACAGACGCGATGAGACAACATGTCCCTAAATGACACTTGCTCCGAGCGAAACCTACAAATAGCAAAATTTCCAAATAAAATTTTACTTGAAATTATTGTTGATGTTATCCCAAAAAAACTATGCTGGTCAACCTGTCATTCAAAGTAATGTTGAAATCTGGGGCAAGTTTCGACACTGGAGTGTCCATAACTTTCTCTAATTGCGGAAACTTCTCGTTTAAAGTCTTTGCAACAAGGACGCCGGCAAAGCTCTGAATTTTAAAGAAGGAGTAAGATTGATTATCATGTCTAAACCGTTCGTCGTGGGTATTGTAAGGCATTCTATTTTTTCCTTACTTTTGAAATGGATCCCATGAAAAATAAAGTTTCGTTAGTGGTCGGGATTTGTTCCTCTACATCCATCATTCCAAAATCCTTGTGAATACAGCAAACTTCCATTGCCATTTGTCACAGCCATGCTAAAGGCAGGGTCGCGGTTTGATGGAAGGAATTCATTGAGAATAAAATTATCTATCTTTTCCTTAATTACCGGATCAATCGAATATCCTTGAAGTTGCGAACACAGTAGACAGATTAGTAGAATTTGGACGGGGTATTTCTGGCTTCTAGACATGTTTGCGGTAATGAATACTATAAAGGTAAAGGTGAAACTGTATGAAAGCTTTTGCGAAAATCTTTTTCGCGTTTATGCACACTGGTGTGTGTACACCTAGGTTCCAGGAACTGTTTGACTAAAGTGAGCACATGATGGACAAGCCGTTTTAAAGAAGAAAAGATTAATAAAAGCGATGAGCATGGGGATTTCATACGCCTTCAGCTTAACCCTTTACCACAACACTGAGTATAAGTGAAATGTTGTGATGACTAATCTAATCTTCTGTAATCTGCAGTCGTGTCAACTAAAAATTAAAAACAGATAAAAGCGTGGAGAAGTGTTAGTCTACTCCTGCGTTTCATTGATTGTTCTCATCAGGATTGCTGAACTTAATAAGTATTTGTCTTATTTCATGATTTTCAGCCAAGTGATTTCACTGACGAATGACGAAGTGACAAAGTGGTGACTGGTGAGTCATCATCACGGCCAAGTTTGACAACTAATTAGTGGATATTTTGTACCACGATAACAAGGTCATTTAACGGACAATGTGTCAACCACATTTAATTTGTACACTTCAATATAGCCGATGACACATTTCCAACAATTCCTACCTGTATGTCCATGTGGTTTTTTATTAAGCAAAGCACATTTGCATACGCCTATGGGATTCACGTTAACAATGGTTGATGGTTCCATTCTTTTTCATGCTATTTGTATGCATGTCGTACCTTTAAAGTATCAAAGTTTCAAAAAATATACACGACAAATGTAAAATTGATATTAGAAGACAAGTAGCTCTCTGAAGCAACATTGAAAAGAGTAATTCTTCCGGTTACATATATTATTCTTATAATGATTTATTTCAACTTTCACTCAATAATATTATAACGACAACTACGTGAGTTAACATTTTAACTGTATCAAGAAATAGATCAAGTAGTATAATGTAATACAACACGAAAAATGCGATAAAAAACCTGTGCACACAACATACTCGACAACTACGTCCTATTAACAAAGATATTGGCCCAAACAAGTGTCGTGAAGTGAATCATATCGGATGTTTTCACGAATACATGTGCTATGCGTGCGGCGCACGAGCTCTTACCTACAATTACGACGATACATAATCCCATATAACAATTAATGTCACCTTATAATCCAAGACACATTTATGTCATATATACGTGATTTGATCCTGTTTACAGTTAAGTCTTGACACAATCAAGGCCGCCTTCTTGGATCTCGAGTTAGAAAATAAATTAAAAACATTATATGTTGAACATTGAATTTTGTCTCTTCTTTACGTAACTTATACAAATTACACATACCAGATTGAAAATAACTTTCCGGTGTGTACTTATTTTTCTCTTGTCAGTCGTATTTACGTGAATACACAATAATACAGTAAAGCACATTCATTTTATTGTATTGGAACATGTAGCGTTTGTAATGGATGCCATTGCCGGATCTTGCAAGTAGAATCAAAGGCGCAACAATATGCTACTTGACATTGCAGTACATTGACATAATTTATTATAGTATAGTATAATAGTATAGTATACGCCACGCTCTACAAGTCTACACATATACCTTACACGTAACATGTCATCGTGTGTGATTCGACTCTTCAGTTTTACCGATCTATAAACAGTTATTGGCAGTTGCACCAAATAGCATATTTTGAATGCTCTCAAATACTTTAAACTGTAATATACTATGTAACTTATGATCAACTGTACAGTTTATGTACAGGTCAGACGTTTTAGAAGCGGCACAAAGTTGTGCTGCTTTACCCGCTAATATACTATTTATCAGAGATACTTTTAAGGGGCTTAGACATGTCGATTTTGCAAGCATCATAAATTCTCTAATTCTCGGTATCATCATTAACTATTTTCGCAGTACATTTAGAATGTGGAAACAAAGCAGGATGCAAAAAGCATCTGTACTGACATGCAACACGAAATTATAACAATAACGGAATATACAAACTTTGACAAGCTATAGAGTTAAGAATAATGGTCACTAAGCATACATAGTAGAATATACTACATATAACTTTATCGTACGACACGTATTCTATAACTATTTTAAAGTTTAAACTTCCGTATGCACATTTAGGCTCCGCATAACTTCCAAAGAAACTTACGGGACTCTCGAATGCAAGGGAATACAGTGTTAAGCACCAGAAGACAAATACCCATAAACTTTTGGCGTTTGACAAAGTACTTGTTTAACATTGATTCAAACACTCACTTAAGTATAGCTCAGGTCAGCGACTAATGAAGGGTACAAATACGTATTACATATGTCCCTTTGGTTTAATTGAAAACAAAATTAGCAGAGAGATGAGTGGACTCTGCCCTTTTTGGTACGGGTGGAGGGGGTCTCTTTTGTCTCATCTCTACCCCTGTAAATTGATTCGAATTTGACGACTTTCTCCCTTCAAAGTTTTCGTAAATGACTACGTTATTAGAAGTGGAATTATGAGATAATGGAATATTTTGCTGATAAATTGGTTGTGTAGGATTGGGTGATGTTGATGATGTACTCGTGTAAGATATAGTTCGTTGGGGAGGTGGAGGTTTTTGTCCTACCGGAGGAGGGCTTGGTCTAGCATTAGGAGGAACTTTACCCATATTTCCCATTACTGTGCCATAATGTTGACTCACCCAGGCCTCCACGTTGTTCAAATTGGAATTTATAGCAGGACTAGGAGCCGCAGACTGACAATGAGCTGGGAAGCCGGCATTTATTGAGGTCACAGATGGTAAGTGTTTCACATTCAGGTCGTCCATTACCGGCATTGGTGGGGGTAGCATATCGGATTCCACCCCGTTTACTGGCTCTATGCGGAACCCTAGGATTTCGTGTGGCGTTGTGTTTCTGTCCGCGTGGATTGTGAACCATTTTCTGATAAGTTGAAACCCACTCTCTTTTGCCCACTGACTCTATTCCCACCTGAAGAATAAATGCTTTCCCCTTGTTCCACTCCTCCCGAGTATATGTTGTTTGTGTTATTGTCTGTTCTACTTTTCAGTCTTTCGGACAGTTCTGTTGCAAATGACACACCTCGTTTGGCCGTATTAGTATTTGTAGCTTTTAAGCAACTATTCATAATGATTGTGTTCTTGGTGCAAGGTGCTGGTGGTGGTATAGGAACTTCTTCAGATATGGGAGGCGGTGGAGGTGGAAAGGGAACTGGAACTGGACTCGGAGAGTTTGAGGATTCTGATTCAGAGTTCAGCAGTTCAGGGGGAGGTGGTGGTAAGTTTTCTAAATCTAATGAATCCATTGTCTCCTCAGCCAAAGGCTCAGGAGGAAGTGGTTGAGATCTTGCTAACGTCATTCCGGTTGGTGGTTTCATTTGAATTGATGGGACAGGCGGAGGCTGACTTCGTTGAAATGCTGAGGGATCTTTAGATGATATATGAATCTGAGATACGAGAGATGAGCTTGATGATCCTGAACTGTTTCCACTTAAACTTCGTTTCCTTTGAAGTGTGACTGTGCCAGCTTCTCCGGGTGCGGAGCTTAAATTGATAAATTCCCCAACGATGGAGCGCGTATTCATTGTCAATGGAATCTTTGGAGTAAGTACTGTAGATGGCTTTCTCTTAATCGTTCCCCCCATCGGACAGTCACTTTCAAAACCCTCTTCTTTGGGGGGAGGGGGTACAGGAATCTGCAATGATATTCAAATTCAAATTGATTAGTTCAATCCAAACATAACGTAAAAAATCGGCGGTCCAAATTCTAATATGTATTAAGGATATAAAATGAACACGTTCGTACATTCATTTCCACAGAATTTGGCATTACGTAGGACTTGATGTTTGGCTGGTAGCTATCATGAGAATAACGACGAGCTGGCGACTTATTGATAGAATTTTTGTCGTTCGTCGAAATTATAATATGATTGTTCATCTGCTGAGGCATTGAAGCAAGGGAAACGCTTCGACCGAATCTGTCAAGATCTTCATGCGCTATATCTTCCATAAGACTCCTGTAGTTATCCCAAAGTTGTTTCCCATACTGCAACGAAACAAGAAATTAATCAATTCGAACTGAGGATCTCCTTTCCTTCCCCTCAATCTCGATTCACAGAACCGAAAAAGCAGTAATTACCTTTGCTATCCTAATTCCAGCCATCCATAACCGCAACGTGTCAGCATCTTCTGCACAAAGATATTTCATGTGTCTGTGAGACTTCACCTGGAGTCGGGCAGGCTTCAAGGCAAATCCAAACTCTGTCGGGGATTTGAACTTTTTCTTCCATCCAATGCCCTGATAAGCCTGTAATAAGCAACAAGTAATAAAATATTCTGCTCTTGTTTTCCAACTTTATTTAGAGAATGATCAAAGACTCTAGAAAGGAAAGCTGTGCACAACGCTACTACTCTATACCTGGATATTATGATCGATGGTTGCCAAACAAATAAGATCCTTCGAAGCATTGGCATGTGTGCGTCCCTTGGGACAGTAGTAAATCCCGGAAGCACGAAGAACGAAGGGGAACTTTTTCCAAGCTTTCTTGCCTTCTGCTTTGAGATACAGGAAACTCTCCACTTCCGGAACGCCAACACCATGTGCGAAGAACTCCTCAATAAGTCCATTCTTCGTGTGCTCATCCATACAGCCACCGGAATGTGAGACCCTGGTTTCCAAAAAGTACTTTTGAGGGTTGACAAACATATCGTATTTCTCCTCTTTCTCCACAAAGAAAATCTTGTTCTTTGAATCTCTCGTCCACATCAGTAGATTCTCCACCATGTTCTCGTGGTCCTCATATATCCTCTCTAAAACAGACACATACATCAAATTATATCAAAACTCAACTTCTTGTTTTAAGGCAACGAACACGAGAAAGTGATTCCTCAATCAAATCACCTTTTCCATACAATAGAAAATTACAATGCGCATCATGTCACAAAAAGTCTTACCCATATGGAGATGAGGTAGATGTTCGACCAAGTTCCATTTTTGGGACAACTGAACATGATTCTTGTCAGCGAGAAGCGCCAGTACACGTCCACATGTCATCGACTCCTCCACCATCAAAGCCTTGCTACTTCCATCTTGAGAAAACGCCTTCACGTACAGCCTCGTCACGCTGGCAGCCCGCATTTTCTCTAACGCCACACGAATCTTCTCCGCCTTCTCATCCTAGGATTAATTAGAAAGCAATAGGTAAAAGTCATCATTTCCCCACAAAAATTCATTACACGCACCACACACATTTTAATTAAGCCACAAAAAATATAATCAACAAGTAATCCTGTTACACTCAAAATGACTGAAGCGAAGCATTTCGTATGGAAGCGATTGATCAACTTGAAATTAGTACTTCTTAATTATTTGCATACAAAAGGACTGAACAATGAACCGATTAAGTCGACTCTCCGATAATAAGTGTGCACAAACATGTATGGAAGGCGTGTCGTATTTTAATCATATTTTAATAACACACACCCTGCACACGTGAAGAACACGGGCACCTGAAGCAGTTACTTTTGCTGAAGCTAGACCATCGAAAAAATGCATTTTCAAAATTAACATTCAAGCTCGTCGATTATAAGAAAGAAGCCGAAAGTTAAAAACATGCCACAACGGCACACCAACAACTGACAATTTCACAAATGCAAACCGTTAAACAAGTTTACACTTAGTTTTTGTTGCCTGATATTTATTTACGACAAACGACATGCGACAACGCAGTCACAACACAATTAAACGGACTTGACAATCATTTTGTTCTCATAAACTTACAGGTACTCCAGCTTCGATTTTTTGAAGTTTTGCACAGACTAACTCAGCCAACTAAAAATTAAGATAACCCCCATTAAATTAGCACTGACCACACTCAAACAACGAGTGTCTTCTACAAAAGATGATTGATCTCCGCCACCGATAAGATGGAAAATATAACGCAGTAAACAACGTTACATAAATACGCAAGCATAGAGGGAAGCCGAAAGGAAATTGATCAACGTTAACCCAACAGCAGCCCCATAAAATAATGAAGTTATTACGCGTTCACTACTAAAAAACGCACCAAAACTACTAATGACACTACCATAAGCTCCCAAAAACACATTTCATGCATGATTCCACATAGGGCATTGATTCATTCAATGCTAAATCATTAACTACAGGAACTATATCGCTGAGTTCTTCGACTCAGAATATTTCATAGCTTTGTCCCAAGATTGCATGCACATGCACAAACTATAACAATAATAATATTAGTAATAATAGGAACGAGACAATGGGACATTTACTTTCTTTTTTAATGGTTCCCCATTCAACTCGTAAATAAGATCAAAGCTCGCTAAATACCTATATAACGTTACGTCATCAAACGCTTTCGGATAAAATGCATATTTATATGACGTACTAATCATTGTTAATATAAAGTTGAGATTGCGTCAAGAAATTGTGAAAAGTCATGATCACCATAATCCTTGAGAAATGTTTAAGAGTCCCACTAACCTCGGTGGCATGAAGAACATTGGAATGAGGGATGCTTGTGGCACTCTTGACACCGCAACTAGTTGTACTGCTCCCACTGCTGGATCCGCTTGCCGACAATGAGCTACCGCTGGACAACAATGACGCATTGTCAGAGAAGCCTGAGTCATTGTCCGGGCTTTCCGTCCTCACGCCTGTAACGTTTTCATTTACAGAGACCACAAAAGATTAGATCAATAATATATTTCTTACATCTTTGGAATTTCTTTGTTTCGTTTTTATTATATGATTTCTCTACTCTTTTGAAGGGGCTCGATTTTATTTCTGATTTGGAAAAGCACACGCGTCTACAATGCAATGATGACGACGTTATTACTGGATGGAGAATAAAGGAGGGGGTGACACTTACCAGTATCACTTTGTGATTGTGGTGTGCTCGAAGGTTTATTGGTTTCTGCCCCAGGTACTTGTAAAAGTCCGGGTTGATGACTGATCTCCCTGTCAAGACTCATCTGAAGAGCAGATAACTCCCCAAGGATCGCGTTCAGCTCATCTTCCTGAGTGTCCTCCAGGGTTGCTTGTGAGAAGCGGAGTGGATCTGCTGGCTTCATTGTGCCCATATCCTGCACAAGAGAAAATAACGTTTCATTAATCATCAAATGCAATCCAGTTAGTGGAAAAGTGTGCAGCAACCGAGAGCCTGGAAACTCTAATAAGAATATTCACTTTCCCCCATGCAATATCGATCGACTGGAGAATCATTTAGATTGTGTACTCAAGATGCATCATGAAAAATACCTATTCATATATGAAACCACAGAGAAGGAATTTAGATGGGAAAATCTCAATATTATTCAATCTCGGGCTCATTTAATAAACTTCCCACAACAACTTTAGTCGACGCGGCTGTGGAATTAACTGTATCTAATTCTCTAGTATCACTACCCCATACGTCATATCCTATTAAAATGTCATAAGAAAAAAGTCTGCTCCCCTCGTTTTTTGTACTTCCAAAGATTTTAATCAGAAACAGAGGGATCCAACAAAACACGGCTCGACATGCCTCCAAAAAATCCATATAAGAATGTGTCCTATCAAGTACTGGATCTCCATTTCCCTAAAAAAGACGCTGTACTCCGACGTTTATTTATCTGCTGTGCATAACAACATTACAAAGCGACAAGAATGTTTTCCAAGTACATTTATATATTTCTTTGGCTAATGAACTCCCTCTTGAGAAGACGATGAAGCCATTTAGAGCGTGATAAAAATATGTGGTTCCAGTAGTTCCACACCATTTATGTACCCAGCACCAGCAGATTTACATTGTACGAGTGCAACTTCCAGGAATAAATGAGCAGTTAAAAGTTCCATCTGTTTATAATTCTGATGACATGCTTTAGTGATCTCAATGACTTAAATAGTTTCGTGAGATACCTTACAAACCCTACGAAACGTACGTTATGTCAAAAAGAATGAGTTACAAATGCAGCCATTTCAGCAGTTTGTAGTTGAAGGTACGGCCATTACTCTATCGCCGGCGAAACTTCACTCATTCCTGTCATTTTCCTGCAATTCCCATTCATTTTCCCGTCACAGAGTAGGTGCGTGTGCACGGTGCACAAAACAAATCAGTCTTCCGTACTTTACATGTGTCCCAAAGGGAAAAACCAAACCGAGCTTTGCCGTTGTCAGAAGAGCCAGTTTTTTTAACTGGAAAAATTCCAACACATCAACCCTGTCCCATTCACAGGTGAAACACGGCTCCCCATTGAATTTCTGCTCTCATAGATAATTTTTTAATCATCTCCAAGAAAAATGCATGTCTTCACTCTCCTTCTGATTTGTTAAAATAAGAACCGGAGGCTAATAGCTAATAACTTCCAAACCTGGAATGATGGAAAACACGGCAGCGGTCCGGGTACAGCGAGACAGGGTATACATTTATAGGAATCTTCTCGCGCTTGAGGTTGATTTACAACAACTTCAGAATGTAATTTAATTTTTTAAAGTTAAAAATTGTGTAAATTTTGTTGAAAGCTAGAGAAAGAGAGGATGGGGGAGTTGCACAAGTTTCATAACTGATATAACCGTACCTCTTCAAAAACTCTCATAACTTTCAACTTTATATAATTCATGGAATGGAGGAAGCGCGAGCATAAGAGAGAAAAACAACTTTCTTAGCACCATCATCATCATCATCACCGCTCCAGCAAACTTCTCACTCATCAATTTTCCCTTTGTCTTTAACCCTTTGGTTTCATTGCAAACTAAAAAGCGTTTCAGAGAAAAAAAAACTTTCAAGTTGTACTTATCATCGTGTATATTTACACCGTTGTATGCATCCCACCACAGCTTTCGGAGAATCTGAGGCTCCCCTCTTCTTCTCAGTACTCTAGATATTTTACAACTATTTACTTCCAGAGAGCCAAGAAAGATAGTGAGCCAGGGGAAAAACTTTATTTCCAGTCGTAAGTCATAACTAAACAAGAAGCGTACACACATCCATTTCAACTAAAAGATGGTCAGACATAGTAAACAGCTCGTAGTATATAACCTCGCTCCTCCTATTCACATTGCGTTTTTACAGCTCCAACTGTACTCACAAGTGTGAGAAGGAACACCTACAGACACATAAAAACCGTCAATAAAAACCAAAGTTTATTTATGTGCTTACGAGTATTTCACTGCATTTATGGGCTTGCAACGCATGCCTGTGTGATAACCACTCTTTCCGCTCATCAATGCGTAAACGCCACACGTATCAATAGACTCCACATCAGTCAAAGGTCATTCAATGCGTAATCATAGACAACGCAAGAAGATACGAAAAATACAAGACAAACCCGACAAAAAAAACTCATGCATTATTCCCATCGGAGAAGTCGATAAAGTAAAAGGTGACTCGAGTTGAATGCGATTGCAGTTGTGATTCAAAAGTTAATCCCTTGTCTATGAATTATGAATCAAGTCATTCCGATTTTTGATTTCTCACATCCAGCACAACCTGAGGTCAACATTTGTAAGAGGAAAAATCGTACATCTTTCAATCCAATCGCCCTGCTGAGATTACTTTCAATGTATTGGTACATGAAACTTGAAGATAACCGTAAAAGGCAAGAAGCGAAATGTTCTTCCACACATTATTAACACGATGTCGTGTTGTATTTTGACGGGAAGTTTTCTCCGCAACACCATGAATGAATCATACCCGACCATAACATGTTTCCTTGAGGGAACATCATCGAGTTGTTGTCTTGACTGAAGCATTCAAGCGAACCAACTTTGTTGACTGCCAAGTGCGAAGAAGCACTTTTGAAATTAAAAGTTTTCGTGAAAAGTCATCATCACGACTTTTTGAGAAGCTTGGAGCACTACACACACGTATCACATACATCTCACTTTTAATGGGAAAAGCAAAAAGAATTTACAACGCATACCTTTCCGAGGCATATTAGACAAGCGAGACGAGTCAAAGGATGACATCGGTATTTTACACCGTCATAAAGACGAAGAAAGTTAGACAATTTTTGTCTAAATATAGATGCTATTCCGTTACACAGACAAGTCATGTTTGGAAACACAGCTCGCTGCCGTTTTCAATGACAACTGAAGAACCTAACCTACGACATGCCTTCACGTTAAAGTCATCAACTCCGGAAAATGCAGTGAAGTTTTTGACATTGCGTACCAACTCACTGAGAAGGTTATCATCGCCACAAAAATTTATGGACTACACAGCTTCTACAATACGAAGAACTGGCTACGGCACAACTTTGTAAATATGTTGTGCATCAGTATTGCTCTTCGTCATTTAGCTGCAGGAGCGAGAATTCCTGTCCAATAACTTATTGAATCAATAAACCTTGACAGTGAGTCACTAATTTTGTGAGTGAGAGATTCCGTTTAAATGCTCATCCACTCATGACATTGATTGGGCTTGTTCGTGAGCAATAATAATCATTTTCACATCCCAAATTAAAGCCCAACTTGCCCTGTGCTCAGTGTGTGTGAGTAATCTCCATTAATATTCATTGAGATTGATAAAGCTGACTAGTTCAAGAGTGACTTTTATATCGGCACCACTACAATTGGACGAGAGTTGAGTGAACTAAGGCTACTACAGTAAACACACGGGATGCTTCCTGAATTAAATGAAATCACGAGAGAAAAGCAACACCATGAAATGCTCGTGTTGTTCAGAGCACATTTGATTGTTTTAAAGTGAGTAAAGTTTAAACGCGTGAATTGCTTTCTTTATTGCAGGAAGAACACGGCCTGTTCTCAAAACTCACTTTTCAACGGGAAAAACGTAATCGTGGGCCACCTCCCGTGGTCATTTAATGAGTAATTTGCTCACGACAGAATTCTTCCTTTTTTCTTCGTGGCTCAAGCTCATCACTCATTGGAGTGAACATTTTTTAATATAAAAAAATGTTCTTCTATGTGGTCTTGACATGCTTGCTAAATCTCCTAAATCTCGGAGGTAGAAATGCCCTTTTAAAGTTTTTTATATATAAAATTATATATTTTTCTTAGCGTTTCTTCTACCAAATTCTTTCACCAAATTATGCTGCAG
>JAHZMW010000140.1:0-32361 GCA_027743745.1 Alloscopus bannaensis
ATTGTTTCCGATGCACATAATTGTAGTACATGTGTTCTTACATATGTGTTCACGTCCTCTGATTAAAAATTTCCATGTGAGACCGGCATGCACAAGACATATATTCACGTAAAAAGGTTCCAAAGCTGCAGGATTGCGCCTTCCTCACTTTAACTGCGTATAGCGGTCATCGTATACATTCCTATGCACACGTCATACACGATATTGAGATGTTGCGACGAAAACATGTTCCTCAGTTGACATGCATTCAGCAAACAAAGAACGACAGGGACTCTGAATTTTCATAGAGTGAGAAGGAGGCGTATAATAATTAGGTTTGGAGTAGCAGTGAGTAAGCATTTAGGGATGACCACACACACCGGCAGTAGAGGCACAGAGTATTTTGTGTGGTTCCCGGCAGGCTTTCCAGATTACTATATGCGGACTTTTATTATCTTGATGCACCAACACTAATATACATATTAAATTACCTATGCACATAATATATACGGATATGTATACGCATATACCAGCTAAAAGTAAAATTTCTTTGTGTATAGCGTTCCGGTAATATGAATTATAAATTTTCTTTGTAAGCTTATATTCCCTAGTTTAGGTCAAAAGAAATCTTATAAGATGAAGGCACGACAAAATTCTTATTACAATGAGTCATTCCTTTTGTGTTCTCAGATCCATTGAGTAATATTAAATAATATAAAGGCATATACGTTAGCTGGTTTTGATACATCAGATTTTGTTGTATATATGGCATGTCGTTTCCCACAAAACGATGCAAGCATGTCAATTACGATAATTACAAATGTCAAATTCCAACTGAACAAATGGTATCACCCTATAGAAGTTCATACTAATAAGCGAACCTTCAAAACTGACTTATACTTAATGCAAACATTAGTACTAACTAATAACATATGAGTAAATGATGATTGAAGTATATCATGGAGTTTTTCACAGTGGTACCTTTTAGAATGAATGGTGGACAGTTGTGCCACTTCTTTATTGGGGTTCGTTTAAACAAGTTTATTGAAATCTTTTACAAAGTCACAATTCGATTAAAAGTCAACACAATCATAATAAAAATTGCTCATATTTACATGTATGTTTGCATTAGATTGTTTTGTCAAAAGAAATGAAAAGTGAGTCTGACTAGTGTCATCAACCTCCAAAGGTCATGATAACCGTTGAACATAAAATCATTAAAAGTTGCTCCTGTTTTTCCGCATTCTAGTGGCTCCTTGTGTGAGGAGATTGGTCCCGTAGTATCCGCTGAATTTGATGGAATTATTTTGAGGAGAGGTATTACAAAGAGAAAATTTCTCGAGTCAAGCGGAAGTAGCTTTCAAGTTGTGAACGTTTGATAGCGATTGTGGTTGCGGTCATTGTTACGGAGGGAGTAGGAAGAATCCCGTTGTCGTTTCGCCGAGTTCGCTCCCCACACGAAGGCAACGAGGCAGATGAGAATGAGGAGCATCAAGCCCAAAATCGGGACCACCGCTTCGCGAACCACGACACACAAAAAAGTCATTGTGAACAATAGGGAAAGCATAATCAATCAAAAGGTGATCACTCGGAGATCCTGACATTCGACACAATGCCAATGCTCTCTGAAGTCACCACATCAAGGAAGGAAAATACGTGTGCATTCGACATACCTCCTTGATTGAAGTCAACGAGTCTCATGATCTCCACAGAATTTGTGGGGGTGGTGGTCGCTGCTACTCCCGCTTCCGAATTTCGGAGCTTAGCAATTCCGTCCATTAGCATGCCATTGACCTCGTCCTCAGTTCTGGTGCCAGTTGAAAGATACATTTTACTCCACAGAAAATTAAAAATTAATGCGGATGTCACAGCCGACCTCACTCACAGCTACTTGGAAAGCTAATGGAATGCTAAATGTACTCGGAGAGCGGAGTACAAAAAAGAATTTAGAATGAGCTCATCTTATCATGATAATCAAGTTTAAGTCTCCTCTACTGTCCCCTTCAACAAAATTTGTCCGTCGTGCTCAGCAAGGCGGAAGAAAAGAACGAGACGGACAGACATAAAGCTTAATACATTTCTTTAAATGTGTGATGCGCAATTTTGTGATCTCTCATGTTCAAAGAGTCCTTGACACATGACGATATAGGATAAATGGAATAGAAGATTTGTTTGTGTCCACAGATGAACACACATATTTTTCGACATTGAGACCCCACTCATGTGACACAAACACACTCTCTCCATTAAAATGCACATCTGCTCTTTTATTTCCAGAGTTCAAGTTGTGTTTCAGTTGAGGTAGAGTGATACTCGATGGAATGAGACGTAAATTAGTCACGTCCTGTGCAGACGACATTTACCAACATATGCGTTTGTAAGCGTCAAAGAACTTTTGTGGATGGTGAGGATTACTAAAGATGTAGAGTGCATACATTACATGTTAAAAAATGCAGACCTAATGCTACTGATATACTACTCCGCGTTAGTGCAGAGGTGTGGATTTGAGGGAATTGGAGAGTGTGAAAGTGGTTGAGAACAATATGCAATTCTATAAATATGTATGAAAATGCTATGCTTATCACCAAATTTTCAGTGTGTCACGAAACAATTTTGCATTTATTTTTTGTCTTTTTAAGTACAACGGCTCAAAAGTAGAAGACGACAGTGCAAATGGCGAACAAGACGGCGACTCCGATGCCGACACCAGCGAGTCGGTGAAGGCCTCGCGTCTCCTCGTCGAACAACTCGAGCTCGATGCCGCATCTGTACAACGTCGAGGACAGGAGGTCGAGACAACTTTGTCGTTGCTGTGGAGGGGCTGCAACGACCCCATGAACATTAGGGAGGGACACATCCCCCTCGATCTGAGCGCTGCTAGGTCTTTCGGGGGCAAGCACAACAGAATGACTACTGTGACGCGGCGTTTCGAACAGAGAGAGAAGCGAAGATGTTCCTTGTTCTGTTACCGTATTCGCGTTTAGGACGTCGTGGTGAGCGTTTTGAAGGGCGACGAAACACCGCCACATCTCGTCGACGATCCGATTTCGTCTTCGGATCGCTGTCTCCAGAGCTCTCTTCTTTTCCACCACTACACAAGAGGGGGAAAATAATGAGTTCCAATTTGTTGGCATTTAATCTGTTTTTAGACTTTTATCACGAGGACATACGGCTCGAGTAAATCTCAGTGGACAAGATCCTGTCGCGCATGGTCACTTCCACAGACACAATCAGCTCTCGAGCCTCTTGTCGAATCCCACTCCAGGTTCGAGTCACCCAGTGAGACACAGTACTTCTGTCGAGAAACACTGGGATCGCTGTGGAGGACATGGATTGAGTATCTTCAACCCCTGCAGATTTGCACCATTTTTAGCACACATATTTTCCCTCTCAAATTTCTCGTTGATCGAGTATCAGAAACACATCTCCACCTGAAGAGTCGACCTCACAGAAATTCTCCAGTGACTCGCTGATGGTCGACGGAGTTTTATTGCTGGAAGGTGTGACCAAGTTGCGGATGGTGATGGTTGCCGAATTTCCTGTGAACAGGGTGCTCATTTGGTTATCTGCAGAGACTGGGGCAAACTGCTCCTCCTCTACGCCCGACTTCCGGGTGGCCACTCCACTCCTCGATTCCTTCACCAGCTCAAGCTGACAGCTTTCGTCGAGGTAGCTCTTTGCCTTTTGGAGCACGTTTAAGGAAACGCAGGTGTGTGCATGAGGATCAAGAGTAACAGCAATTAAAACCAATGCAAAAAATAACATTTGCTCCACGTTTGTCGTAAAGAGTGCGTGTGTTTGTCTACCACATAATTCTTGAGACAGGTGGCAATCGTGAGGCTCATGTCGGCCTGGGTAAGTCTCGCCGTGATACTGGATTTGGGCTCTTTGCAATCCCACAGCACTTTCCTCCCGTCTTTCTCGCGAATTTGGAGGGTGAACTTGGCATAGCCATCTGTGTGACAGTACCATCCATTTTTTACGTATAACATTAGTCTTTGTTTTGACATGAATGATGAGTGTCTTCATACTTTCGTCGTCTTCCGAGTTGGAGGTGGCATGACGGAGCATCAATGTGACCGGCTGGCGAGCCCTGCTCTGGTGCTCGAGAATCTTGGTGAAGGGATCTCCCAAGCGGAGGTCATTCACGTATTTTGTGCTGGACAGTTGCAAATTCATGGAGCACCGCTCCAGGTAACGACCAGCAGCGAATGTTGCAAGAAAGTCGCCAATGGTAGCAAACACAGGATGCTGATGCTTGTACCCCGTCCCTCCTCCGGGGAAAGGTCCCCACTGGACAAGGGCCGTGGGGGAAACTCCGTTCCAAAATACAGGAATGTCCTTCCCCTCCTCCAGGATGATGATGCAGGTAGAAAGAATTCCTCTTCCGGCAGAGGATGGCGGAGGGCCAATGGGCTGCACTTTGACAAGCTTCCCTCTGGTCGCAGATCGAGGCCGACTTCGTTCTCGAAGCACATTGAGCGGCAGTCTTGGCGAAGCGGGGCGAATCGTCTTTTTGCCGTTGTTTGTAGCAGTAGCCATGTCTTTATCGTAAAAATCCTTTTATTACAAAAAAGAGAAACAATTCTACTGCAAATTTTGCTGGCGCATACCCTCGTTTCGAAGCGCTTCACTGGGAATTTAGACGGAAACAACTGGAAAAGCGAGAAAGGAGAAAGAGAGGGCCTAATTTCCTCAAAACTGTGAGACACCCATCGCATCGTATTTTTATATGAAAAGGAAATGGAGTTGGTAATTTTGTGAGAACAACCTGTATACATGTATCCTTAACAACTTTGTGGCATTATTTGAACAAGATACTTCATTTCTGAACGCTATAAACCCACCTATTATTATAAACCTACAGTTAAATATACGAGCATATTTTCTGAAAACTGGGTTCCTGGAAGGATGCGACAACAGGAACAAAGAAAAACAACTGTCGACAAGCGTGCAGCAGAAAGTATTTATGTGAGACTCTGGAAATTATTACATTAAATTTCACATCAAGTTTCACTGGAGAAGAAATACAAGCGCAAATGTGGTGCTGCTGTTGCACAAGAAATAAATCTGTCTCTTCTCCCCGCAACGTGTCACCCATGAATCTGACTCCATTTAAATTGCTTTTCCTCCACTCCACAGTTGCACTAACTTCTCCCAGGCATGGATACACTCTCAACGTATCACAACTACATTTTGTCAGCCTGTCACCGTCTTCTAATGAAGTTCTCTTTTACATAAACTTCCCTCCTGCGAGCAAACCGTGTGCGACTAAATTACAGAGACTGAGAAAAGAACAACTTTTATCAATTAGCAGTAACGACATTCATCGTCGTTATCTACTGTCGGTATTGACTCATCTAAACTTTTTGGGAGCAAACGACTGGAATTTATTAGCATACTTTTATTGCGTCTCCATTTTCCAATGAAAATCAAGGGTTTCTAGTGACTAGTTGCAAATCAAAGCTCTAATTGAAGCTTTTTTGAATAGAGAAGAAAATTTGAACCCATAATCAAGTTTTGTTCAATGAGTATGCTTTTATGGACTGCTTCCAGAGTATTTTTTCTGCACATGAATTTCCACCACTGATTGAATTTGCATAGTTTGACTTCACTCTTTCATAATGACTCAAATCTCTCGGAAAGGGAAATTCGTGCCTGAATACGAAAAGTGGAATATAATCGCGTTAATTGCCTAAAGCTTGTTTATTAGTTTCGGAAAATTTTGCTGGAGACCAAGAAGAGAGCGCCCCTTCATAATTTTTTATTACATAAAAACATTGGAGCGATAATTTAAAGAACTTGTGGTAACGCAAGGAAAAACGGTTGGCAAAAACTGTTTACAGGTTTTTATAATATATGCCCTCTCTCTCTCGTTTGTACATTTTGACATGCGAATTTCGTTCCAGAAAAACTCTCCGTATGCTCAACTCCCGTCCATAATTCATCATAATGGAGCTTTGAAGTTGAAGTTGAGGAGAGGTTACGTGAGAGCCATTCTGAATGGATGATTTACTTTTAATTACAAGATGGTCGTGTAGATACACATCCAAGAGGGCTGTGCTTGGTGTGTGATGAAGACAGATGCGTGTGGATTTCCTGCTGTTAATTACGGCTCTTGGACGAAGGAGTACCAAAAAAACAACTTCAGTCGACAGCTTGAGGCGTTCACAGTTTACACAGTCAAAATTCCTCGTCATCATCCGTACACTAAGTCGCTCTCAAGCTATTCAAAATACAAACACCGTAAATAGTCAATTTCAAGCCGGGCGGATTTTTAGCGACTTAAGTTTGAAAATTTGACGGGCTGAGAAATCCACACATATATTAAACGGTATATTTCCCCACTAATTAACCTGTCTGTTGAAATAACCAGCTAACATTGATATTTAATCAAATCTGCAATTATCTTATACCTGAAATTAATCTAAACGCCCATTCATCCAGGTGTTCTAATTTTAAATTCAGGTCCGGGTCTGTTTTAGGCAATTAACGGTAAGCACAAGTTCCCTCAACTCGCTACAGTCCCTTCGCTTTCTCGCACTTCCGCTCCTTTGTGAAAAATGGCGTTGCTAAAATTGTCAGCAATTTTTTAATACACCTCCGACAGTCCGACAACATTTACATTTTAGAGTTCCGTGTCCCAGTCCGACGGAAGTGGACCAGTCCAAGAGCTGTCAGTCGCAAATGTGACGCATGGGAAAGAGTAAAAACAAACAAAACTTGGGTATGCATTCTATATTTTCTTGTACTTCAAACTTCTTTCCACTTTGCAATGTGCAAACACAGAAAACAGAGAAACTCGTAACTTATTAAGTCATCTTAGCCTTCACATTAGCGCACACTATTTAAAAGTTTTTGGGCAATTCAGGTAAATAGAGTGACGGACACGTCAGGAAAGACGAACAATGTTTTTATACAGCTATTTGTTTTATTTTACAATACGTCTCGTTGTTAGTGCGTCATTTACTTGAGAAAGCTTTTGTTCAATATGCACAAAATTACAATATGCGCTTTCATAACATGTCATCCGTTCGTCTCCACTCAACTCATGAAGGTGATTATACAACCCGGAGAGGCAAAAAGTGTAAACCGCAAAAGGTAACATTTTAGCAAATGAACCCAACGCTTCATTGTGTTAGAGGGGCAAAGGAAATTGTTATTACGCAAGAGAAACTTAATACGGTAATGCTCTCCTTCACTTTTGGAGACATGAAGAATAATACGAGTTGATGAAGCGTAAAACTAGTTGACTACTACCCAAGAGATTGTCTGGAAACGAGAAGTTGAATATAAAAAAGCCCACACGATGGAAAGAATAATGTGTGTAACCATTTGATCTGAATGTTTGATGGAAGAGATGCTGGGATTATTATGTTCATGGTCTCCAGAGTTGAAGTCACATTTTTTCCCTTTTGTAGAGTGATCTACAACATTACATCTGCCATTATTGCCGCATTCGAGTCGGACAAAAGGCGAAGAGGATCAAGACCACCAAAGCGATTTCAGTCTGATTTTTTGAGCTCGTAGCTGCTTTTCGTAGTACATCGCAGTGGGCGATTAGAGACGCGCAGAGGTCGACCGTATTTTTAACGATTGACCAACATCTCGCTCTCACCTTCGTTTTCTGCACTAATGTAATGAGCAAAAACATTCATCTCTGTATTTTTCTTTAGACTTGTAATTTATGGGAATATGAGAAAAATATGCTTACATATTATTTCGTCAAGTTTGGCACAGAGAAAAAACTAGTTAACCACACGAAGCAAGCGAACGCGTATAAACTTGAACGAGTCGGAGCAAATTCCCAAAATCATTATGTACATGTACATATTTTGCATTCTTCCTTCGAGTTTCACACAGCTCACAGCCAACTCGTAATCTATGTTTTACACTCGCTGGCTTGAGTAGTTCAATTTTGTGTGTGAAGCTCGCAAGTACAAGGACGGGTTAAATGCGTGCAAAATATAATGTATAGCTGAGGTAGCTGCATTCTCAAGCAAACGCTTTTATATATTTTTTCTGCAATTTCTCTCAGTGTGTGAGCAAACCATTACTTAAGTTGACAGACAGTCAATGAGAGCGGTTTTTTTGTGCTGAAAGTGAGAAGGAGGTTTGTGTGTGAAAAGTGCATCCATTTTGTGCTCCACAGAGACCCTCAGTTTTTCCATGAATGTTTATCTTTCCTTGATGGAACTCTAGAGTAAACATTGAGAGAACAATTTTTGGGTGTTTTGCATCCAAGTATTGATGATGGCTCGCATGTTTTAGCACGACCCTCTCGTGGCGAGCGCATGATGACTTAATGGATCCCATGTGACTGCAAAGTGCTGGCTGAGTGTGAAGTCGTAAAAATCAGCGAGAGTTGACTCGATATCATTTCGGCAAGATGAAGGTGATGGTGGCACTGTGCTCACTCACCGAGAAAAGATGACTCGTCACAAAATGCGTCAACTCCAGTGAATGAGATGTGATGAAGACGTTGTGTTATTATGATAAGCTTCTGTCGGTGGAAAGTTGCTCAGAAACTCTCAGCACGACTTCGGTGCACCACTCCTCGAATGACTGGCAAACGAGAAATGTTGAGTTGTTCAGGATGCGGGTCTGGTTTTTCCTCCAGAAGCAAAGCCGTCGTTGAATGAGAAATCCAACAGCATAAAATATACGGAGTTTCTCACATCGGAGAAAGGATTCTTGGTCGGACTTCAGCTTTCCCCTGCCTTCGGATGCTTATATGGAAACCTGGATGAGCCCAAATGCATTTTTCACTGTTCTATGTGCTTCTCTCGCTTTTTCTCGTCGTGCAAAAGTTCCCGTTATAACTCACCTCCAGCCACTCTCCCCTTGTCACTTGGTGCTCATGCGAGGACGTGCTCGTTTCTCTGTGATTCCGAGACATTGTGTGTGCGACCCCCTTTTCTCTGGTCACTTACTCTCAACACTCCGCGATAAGGTTTGAGGAGATTCAAGGGAGGGAAAAATACAATTATTGCAAATGGACTTCTACATTTAAAAAAGTTCCTTTGATCTTTTGTCTCAAACAATAAGCGAACGTCTGGTTGTGATCTCTTTGTCACTGAAACTGTAATAAAGCTACCGTGAATTTAATTATCTTCTGGAAAAACAATGAGACTTTGAACGGATAGACTGCGACTCAATTATCGTGTCATGATACACCACATCTATCAAACAGGCGCTTTGTAGTGTCACCACTCAACCGCCAATCGGATTATGAATATTTCTGAGAAGCAGTGCTACAATCAAGTTTGCAAAAGTGAATACAATAGTAAAGCCACACGGGTTTGCATCATGTGGTTGTGCTCGTGTCTACAAAAGCGTATTTGTTTTCGGTGCAAATATTTGCGAAGGAAATAAAACAAGTGGTGAACGTGTGTAAAATGAATAGGAAAGCCCACAAAACTTCGGAATTTCTAATTAATTACACATACGACGAGGGGATAGGGACTGTGCTTTTACATGGAAGTGACGCAAGTGGAACATTGGGGCACCGTGAGACCCCAATTTTTACTGAATGAGCTTCTTTGTGAATGAGATTACAGAGTGTTTCACGCGAAAAGCATATTTTCTCTGCAAAAAGTACAATGTCGACTTTCGGTGAGGTCATGGGAGACTTGATGGAGTCGCATAACATCTCACTGAGTGCTCTCCTCAGAACAAGCCTAACCGACTTGTGGAGTGATGTGAGCCCTTCAACTGGAGCTGAAGAGGCGACCATGTCACTTCCAACTTTCTCTTATTTCACCACTCCAGACCCGTACTTTCGTGGAAGCAATGGAAGCGGCGGGATCCCAAGTGTCGGACCCAGCGACAGTACCTTCTCCCTGGGGACACCTGATGAGGTGTTATTTTCAGGTGGTGGTGGAGGTGGTGAGCTTAATGGAAGTGATGATGGGAGACTCTTTTCAATATCCGACCTTCCCGACGAGTTTCGCGTAGTTGACGAAAGCTCTTGGCCGCGTATCTACGCCTACCTCGCCGTCTTCGTGGTGTCGGCGGTGGCGAACTTTTGCGAGCTCGTTTGGGTGTGTCGACGACTGAGCATTAGGGCGAGCCCTGTCAACAGACTGTTCCTCCACTTGTGCATCGCTGACATTATCGTCGTATTTATGGTGGCAGCGGTAGAGGTGATGTGGAGAATGTCCATCGGCTGGTATGCGGGCAACGTGATGTGTAAGTCTGCGGTCCTCATTTGAAATTCATGGCTAGCCTTGCCCCACACTAAGAGTTCGCTCATTTATTTCAAAGGAGAAAGCGAGAGAAAGAGAGAACACTCTAAACGATTGTGAGCAAAGTGAAAATAATACGAGAAGAAAGTGGAAAACCACTGGAACAAAGGGAATTTGATCGCTTGAGTTCAATGAGATATACATGAAAGGGAGAAACGGCATTTCTCCGTCTGAACCACAACCTGTTTGTTTTTCAAATTGTCTGGCAAATCCTCTTTTCTTCTCCCCAGAGAAAACGAATCGCAAACCACATTTTCTTCTACAGAGAATAAAAATTGCTTTGCTTTTCTAAAAAAAAGGCTCCAAACGAGAATTTTTTCTATTTGCTCACAAGGGAGTGGTCCATGATGTGTATTTTTTATTGTAAACCGTTTGTATTTGTGTTTGTCTTGTAATAATATGGTTTATTCTCTCCAAATCATCTTGTGAGTTTCCACCTTTCCCTGCTTTCTACCTTTGCCCACATCCCGATAGTATGCCAAAAAATTCAACAAGAGCCTTTCAACTCAGATCGCGACTTTCTACGTTTTGTGAAGGTGAGCACACTGAGCTAAAGTTCTTAAAGCGTCGAGTTCATGGAAGGATTGCATTTTGTCGGTGTGCTCACTCCCGCATAAAAAATCCATTTTCAGCCCAATTTATCTTGAGATGCAAGAGGGCTCTTGTAATGTTTGTTAATAGTTTGCTGACGTCACCGACAAAAAAGCATTGGGGGACGGGGTAGATAGAAAAATTCTTCAAATGTATAAATTTATATACAGAACCAGATATAAAAATAACGTTGTTTCCACATAGTTTTTCATTAATAATGCAACCCACATCCCGATAGTATTCCAAAAAATTCAACAAGAGCCTTTCAACTCAGATCGCGACTTTCTACGTTTTGTGAAGGTGTGCACACTGAGCTATAGTTCTTAAAGCGTCGAGTTCCTGGAAGGATTGCATTTTGTCGGTGTGCTCACTCCCGCATAAAAACTCCATTTTCAGTCCAATTTATCTTGAGATGCAAGAGGGCTCTTGTAATGTTTGTTAATAGTTTGCTGACGTCACCGTCAAAAAAGCATTGGGGGACGGGGTAGATAGAAAAATTCTTCAGATGTATAAATTTATATACAGAACCAGATATAAAAATAACGTTGTTTCCACGTAGTTTTTCATTAATAATGCATGTTGTTGTAATTGCTAATGCTGATTGTTACTCACCTGCAAACAAAGATGTTCATATTTTCGCAAACACTTGAGCTAATTGAAACGATACCTTTGATGGATTGCAAAACAAGGTTGATTATTGTTTGTCATGTCCAGGTAAAGCGGTCATGTTTCTCCGAGCTTTCGGCCTGTACCTGAGCTCCCTCATGATAGTCTGCATCAGTCTGGATAGGTACTACGCAGTGGTCCACCCGCTCCGAGTGATTGACGCGTCACGACGGGTGAAAATCATGTTGTGCTCCGCTTGGATCACCGCAGCAGTTTGTGCCGTCCCGCAGGTACCTAAAACACCCATTTTCATCATCATCATCATCATCTCGAACCAAACCTTTTCCCTTTTTTGTCCATTAAGTTTTTCTACATAATGCTCTGGAGAATTACTGGCTTTCGTAGAATTCCGATGGTATTTAGAAAGCAGAGACGATCAAAGATTAAATGTACCTAAGCTTAACAAAAATTTTCGAATAAGCCAGAAATACAACTTGATGAATTTTCCAGAAAGAGTAAGCTTATGTATAAGACGTACCTACTCAAGCAACGGAAGTAATACGATCACCAGCCTAACTTTCTCTCGTCATATTTCTCTGCTCCACTTTTTCCTCGCACTTTCCAGGAGAAAGCGTAAAGAGTGAAAGTAATTAATTACACGTACCACTTGATGAAAAGAGGAATGAGAAAGAAGAGCATTTTGGATGTGCGGAGAAACACTATAAATAACGGGGAAAGGTCTCAGAAATCTTTAAATGGGATTGGAAGAAACCACAACAAAAACGGAAAGAAATAATCTCGCAAAGCCCTTTTTCCGATTGTTGTGAGTCCGAGAGTCGTATATGCTTTCACTCTGTTTTTTGGAAAGGATTTTTGTGCTGAGAAGAGAAGACAAGGCTTTTTGTTCTTTGAGCTCTGCATGCGCCTTTGTGTCTCAGGCTGTGATTGTTTTGTAGAAGAGTGTGTACGACGAAGATGACTCTATGCTTTCACATTTCCCGTTACGTGAAAGATGCCCTTTTGTTGACGAGAGGAAAACTTTCTCGGGATATGGAGGACAAGGATTTACAAAATGAATTCATTTCCTGCCACCAGCAGAGCAGGACGTCTTTTACTCTCCGGATCAATACTTTTCTATTGTTCTCCATTAATGCTTTGTTTGTCTGTGCGCAGTGCATCGTGTTTCGAACCGAGGCTCATCCCCACTTCCCCATCTTCCACCAGTGTCAAACGTTGTGGATGCCGAATATCGAGAGAGCCAACACTTGGCTCTCCGTCACCATGATGTATTTCATCCCGCTTGGGTTCATCATCTTTGCGTATGGCTCGATCATTATCAAGATTGCCGGTCATTTGGGAGAAAATCGTGGTAAGAAACAATCATTTTATAAGCCTTAACTTGAGTTGAATAACGATTTCGTGACTACACTCTTAATATTTCTGTCTCCAGGCGAAGATGGGGGGAGAAACTCATTCCTCCGGCGGAATGGGATGCCCATCTTCCAGCGAGCCAAGTTGCGTACACTTAAGCTCACTTTTATGATTGTGCTCGCGTTCGTCTTGTGCTGGACACCTTACATCACAATCTCGACTTGGTGAGTAGATGAGAGTAGACAGGAAATTGCAAGCGATAAATCTCACAAAAAATACATACGATACTTTATTTCTGTGTACCATCTCAACTTGTTTAATGAGAAGGAGGAGATGGAGCGTGGTGGGAGTCGCTGGATTGTAATTGAGTGGAATTTTTCCTCGTTTGCCAGGTACCTGATTGACGAGAAGTCGGCCACGAGTTTGGACGGGAACATTCAGGACGCGTTGTTCATCATGGCGGTGGCGAATTCGATTGCGAATCCGCTCGTCTACGGCTTCAACGAGTCTTGCAAGAAGCGGAGCAAACGGCAGTCGGCAAGTCCAGACCCGGTGGGCAAGGAGCAACGGAGTGATCAGCTCATCATGAATAATTACAGCTCTTGTCGGTGTTCTCACAGGACACGTGTTCGGTTCAACGATGCGCTTCATTCTCCCATGTCTGCCGTGTAAAAATTAAGAAGTCTCTGGTTTTCCTGCGTTAATTATTCCTCTCTGAAATTATAATAAAAATTATACCAAAGTATATTTCTTTTTTACGCGGTGTAGTAGAGACGTGGTGAAAATCTTGTTAATTTGTTGTCTTTTGCAAATCTCAAATCGTTTTACAAGGTCAAATAAGCAAAGGACAACAAGAGGGAAAATAGCAAAACCAAATGAGTCGAAATGCGATATTATTTCTTGTACAAGTTAACATAATGTAATCCTATTTCTGAAATTATACATTCGCATAATTCGTATGAGAACTGTTGTATTTCGAGCTGAATTCATCATGATGTCACTAATCTTCTTTAACGGTGTTTTGAAGAGCTCAGCTTTTTGGAGTAGCGTACTTACGGGTTGCCGATATTTTATGCGTAATACATATTTTGTGGTTGTACCAAATCTTGACTTTGTACTCAATGTTCCCGACGATGATATAATGAGTAAAGTACGTTTTCAAAGTATGTCCACAGGATGTTTCGTTTAAGTGGCTTACGGAAATCCTTCATGTCGGCGATTTGAAAGGGTGCATTTGTTACGACAAAAGTGCAGTGATCAATTGATGTCAAGCGGAAACTTAAAAAGGTTATCTTGCCTTCATAATTAGAGGAAACATGGAATCACTCTTTTGTAATTAGCACAAACTGCATATCAATGTCGAACGGAGAAGATAAAACCACGTATACAAGGTGTGTGCCGACTTGGATGGTTTAGTGAAATGTGAACCGACCAACCAGTCAGACATTTGCTTCATTCCTGTGTTCCAAAAGAGTTTGATTTTTCAAGTAGTTCACCAAAGGCACAGAAAGATTAATAGGATGAAAATAACCAAAGTTTCCAGTATCGTCGAGGCTTGTCTCTTTCTCGTCTTGTTTTTGCACGGTTGTGAGTCTGCACCTCCCATTCAAGCCGCGTTGCATTTTTATGGGCAANTTGCATTTTTATGGGCAACCTTTGCCTCCCAACTTTCCACCCGTTGGGAGTCAAGTTGATTTGCCCAATTTACCGGGTGAAACAGTGATTAGAGCTGAAGTAACCAATTTGGGACAGGCCCAGCACTCTCAACTCGTGGCGTCCATTAGAGCTGCCAGGTCGTTCTGCGCGGATGGATTGTACGCTCAATAAAAAATGGTTTCATATTTCTAAACACATTATTTATCATTCGAAATCTTTTACCGCACTAATTGACTGAATATAATTCAAGCTGGCGTTTCTACCCGTTGGTCAACTTCGCCGTGACTTCGTCAGACGTCGGAGCCCAACTCGGAACAGGTATGACTCGCACTTGCAAAACAATTGATGCTACCAGCGCTGCAAGGTTGGCGGCCTATCTCTCAATTCGTCACATCGGGCCCATCAACTGGGAGAGTGTGGCCTGGACGATGAGCGTTTATCCTGGAGAATATCAGTCGGGACAGGCAATAACAGAGTCTATTAGCACGCTCCCGATGGCGAATCCAACACCTATCACCTTCCCCGCCAAATCCTTTGTGATCACCGGCCCTTTGAACCGAGCTGATCAGGACAGCGAGCTGTGGTGCTCACCTTGGCTTATGGAGGTCGGCAGTGACCCGAAAATCACCATCTGCTATAATGTCTGCAAATGCGAGTCTGGTGTCGAGCGGGCGGCTATGTACTACCAATCAAGTCATTTGGAGCATGTCTTTCACTCCATGAAACTGGTGCAGCGAATGGCGCCGCCTGGCAATGCAGGAGTTGGCTGCAACGAGGCTGGTGCAGATGTGGTTCACAGGGTTTGTGGTTAACGTATGAAATCGCTTTTCAGAATGTACTTCATGTTAGCTATTCATATCATCAACAAATTAAATCGACAAAATCTTCATTAGCAAAACAATTCCACCTTTTATTTCTTTAAAATCTGTGTCATATTTGTTGCATCATTTCATAGCGTTACAAACAACCTACGAGTACCTACCTGCTACTCGTGGAGAACTCTGGCGTGTAGTCCTTCGCTCACGACAATCTCACATCCGCGTTTAGTGCAGAAGCACTTTCCTGTGTGAGGGAGCTCACTGCTGGTTTGTCGGAGCTAAAGTCGCTCTCTCAGCTTCCCTTAGCAATCTTCGTGTCTGAATTTTAGAGAGCAATGCACGCAAATCTTCTCCAGGAAGCGTTCTTGTAAGAAATAGCGACAACAAAACCGCTCCTCTTACGTTTGGCTCGTCTCTCAATTTAAGGGAGAGTCCGCTTCTCAAAATAATGCATCGTGTAGCTCTGTAGTCACGAAGTATATTACGACAGTCATTCACACTTTTGTTTGGAAATTGAGGAACAAGCTCACCTTTGGCAAACACACCTTTTACATTTAATATAACCGACTAGTATCATAATTACAGTATGACAAGAGCGGAGCTTTCCCATTTCTTCTTCAAAGCGAACAGAAATGTAGAGAAAACTTGTATTGAGTGATCGCTTTGTTCGGCTACACAATTTGGTCACGCACATATTTCCAGCTTTTCAGAAGAGCGCCTTGCCTCGAGCTGGATCAGTAGCTGACTGGCTGTGGCAGCGTGAAGAACACTTGCAAAAACTTTCACCACACAGAGAGAAAGGGGACAGGGATGCTCAAAAACTTTCACTTTTCTCTCTAGCTCAATAACCCCCTTCAGCTGTGGTGTTTCATTTTGCCCCAATGATTAGTCAATTAAAATAAATCTGCTCAAAAAATTGTTGCATCCTCTTAATCTTGACACAAAAGGTTATTCATAATTTCTAAAGTATTTTGGTTGGAGGATGAAAGTGTCGCTTGGTGCGATTTGTGAGCTTGTTCGCAAGATGAGGTCGTACTCCACGAATTTCAGTGACGACAACTGGCTCATTTTGGGGAACGAGTCGTTCCAGGTCGTGTCAGGCTACCCCTCCGCAGAAATCAGTGATGAAAGTGACAGTGATCCTGTCGATGGTGACTCCACGAACTTCATGAGTACTCCCCACGGGGGGCGAGGGGTTGCCGGGGATGACGACAAGTTGCCTGCAGAGTTTACAACAGTGTCCCCCGCAGCGTACCCGTGCATCATTGCGTACGCAATTGTGTTCCTCGTCGCGGCCGTGGGCAACATGATTGAGTTCATGTCTGTGTGGCGAAGACTGAAAAAACGCTCAACCGCCATGAACCGACTCCTCCTCCACCTTTGCATCGCCGACATTGTCGTCGTCTTCATGGTTGCCGCTGTCGAGGTCTTTTGGCGAATTTCCATTGGCTGGTATGCCGGAGACTTTATGTGTAAGTCGCGAAGGGGTTCTTCAAAACTAATATTATTCGCTCCAACTTATGTTTTCCCATTTTGAATGCGAATCATACATAATATTCCTCTTGACTTGAGGTGAGATGATGGTCAGGTATTATTATTTTGAGTGACATTTCGACTGTGAGTTCAATTTGTGAGTTGTCATCTTGAGAAAAAGTACAAAATTAGTGTCAACCACTCAAACACATCTCTTTTTCCTTCTCTCTGGAATCAATGCCAAAAACTCTGAGAAAACTAAACTAAAAAAGTCTTCCATCAATTGTTCCTGTCGTGTCGTACCACCAAAAAGTTTGAAAACCACTTGTTTTTTTAAATAAGTCCAGTTTTCCTGTAAATTTCAAGTAAATCCGAGAAGAAAACAGGAGCAAGTAAAAGTGCAGAACTGCTTTTTGCAGAAGCTCTGCGAGAGATGTAATGCTGTAACTTTGTTTTTCGACGTCTCTCTAATGTGTAAAATCCTGAAGTTGACAAGTCTTCTTTGACGACTTGAAAAGACCAAAGTAGACACAAAAAAGTTGCTGTTTACAAGAGATGATGTGGGTTAGATACGTTCTCAAGAAAGTTTTGACGTGATACTTATTTTTTTTTAAAGAAAACCCTTGCCAAGGACAGACAAGGCAAAAAAATACAGCAAAACCGGGGCAAAAAAGGCAAGATGCCTCTTGTCCTTGTCTAGTTTTGTTAGCACTAGTCCTGTCAGATTCGAATTAGGGCTGTGGTGACAGGTTCTGAGTAAGTTCATGTTTGTCTATTTCGTCGGTGTCTAATGCAATCAAAATGCCAAAGAGTTGGACATTGTTTGGAGAAGGAGAAAATGCTTAATTTGGTCCGATGACCAAATTTGGCGAGAGGTAAAGAAAACTGTTCGCATGCATGCCCATATGATCTTGAGTGCGTTTGACAGTTTCCTTTCTAATGTTGCCTTTATCCTCACTCCAATAATTTAATCACTGAGAAACAGGAAGAGAACACGGCCGTATCGAATGATCAAGGTCTATAGACTCCAAAGAATTGGGCTCAGCTAGAGAAAATCCGAATGAACATGTGACAGTGATGAGGCTTTATCTCTTTGTATCACGAGTCACTGGCTGCACTGGGCAAAGGTGCAGCCTAAATTGTTCAAATATACCCGAAAGGAAAGTGGTCCCTGGAAATTCGTGCATGTGAAATTGTTAGTCCGTAAAAAAAATTGTGACACACATGAATACTTCGTTGGACGGTTGCATTTTTATGCTTGAGAGCACCTCTTCGTTCCCAGCATCCACTTTCTCTTGGTTAACTTGCGAATTTAGTACAAACACAAGCAACCCAACTTTCTCAACAAGGAGAAAGTTATGGAGTCTGCAATGCAAGGTGGAGTTGAGTTTCTCAACATCAGAGATTTCTTTCATGCTCGTTTACGTCTGCTTTCTCTTTATTGCATCACAAATTTCTCTCTACTTCCACAAGTCGACTAAGTGTAGGTACCGCCTCATTGTTTGCCCTTTTCAAGTGTAACAAACCAAAACCAACGCATTGTTTCTCTGTATTTTTCCACATGGCCTTAAATGGAAAAGGCCGAAAATGGGGTGTCAGTCAGCGTAGCAGCTGTTTCCCAGTCTATTTAATTTACATCCGTTTAATTTTGCATTAGCACCCAGACTTCTTGCCACTGTCCAAAAGAACAAGAGCGTGTTCTCAGATTTATTCATTTTGAGACACTGTCTTCCAGAAAAAGACACACAGACAAGGAACAGTGTGCTTGTCATGTTGACGCTACTCACTTTCGTGAAAGTGTCCATGTCCTAGCCGAGAGATCGCGAAGAGAGATAAAGTCACCAGTGGAACATGGCCCAATCATAAAAATGCATTTACCAATGAAACAGGAATGAGGGGAAATGAAACGGAGAGAAAAAAGACACAATTTCCTCCCATGTCCTTTGATGTGTGCTTTCTCTTTTGTGTTGTTCCCAACTCGAGAAAACAGGAGAATGCGACAAATGAAATGAGCGTCTTTTTCCTGTCGTATTTTCTCCTTCACACCAGAGAATAGATTTTTTCTCGGCTCTTTCTACAAAACAAGCATAAAAATCAAAGAAATCTTGCTTTCTGAGTAAAGAGCCAAGAAACAAGAATACAAAAGCGGGCATTGAAAAAGTTTTGTACTGTTAAGATCCACACTTTCTCCGCTCATTTTGTTCTAAGAAAAACAGAAGGAATAACATAGAATTTGATGAATGTTTCCCAAGCGTATCTGTTGCTGAAGGTTGTTGTCTGGCCTATTTCTAACTATTTTTAGCAATTCGTCGTAACTCAAGTTGGGAATAATATTGCTTCTTAGAAGACTCTCGTCGTCTTATATTTCAACGGTGATTTACTCAAAAAACGCATTACGCTGAATATCTTTTTGACTTTTTTAAAAGACGAATGTGATGCGCACTCTAACCAATTTGTCGTGTATTTTTAATGAAATCTGGTTTGAGGCGATGTCTTCATTTTTTCCACCGTAGTTCCACTTTCTCATCTCGAGTACCATGAACCATGCATAATAAAAAAGGGATACCTCCAACTCATAAGATTTCCAATTGGAAAGATTGAAATGTCAACCTCAGGTCGACGAGGCAGAACCTGGATTACCTGGAAATTCAGTAATATAGGATAATATAGACTTTTTTACTCTAGTATCTCTCTATGTAGCCCTAGCTCTCGAAGTGTGCGTAATAACTCAGAACCACAATCCAATCCCAATTCCGCTCCTGATTTTTGAGTGGGAACAGAGTTCGAGAGTGTAACAAGGTAAAATTACACATTTTCTGTGGCTTCCATATAATTTCCCGTCTCTCCTCTCTCGAAAAAAAATGTCCGTGCATCTGCGTCTCACTTAAACTTTTGAAAATGAGATTGCCAACATCAAAATTCAAGTCTCGTAGTTCATCGTCCAACAGACTTTATGGGTGGTATAAAAGAAAAAAGGCGAAATTGCACCCATTGGAGAGAGAATGGACTCCAAGTGAGAAGGGACTCTATTATTACTACAAAATGTTTGTGTGGTCCCCACACACACACGTTTCTCTTTTATGAGACTCTCCGCTTTCGGGACAAACAAAAAGCTAGGAAAACAAAAAGACCATACTTTTTCCTTGTCATTTCATAAATTGCATTGTGAACGCGGGATACGAAGCCGATGTTTAATGCGGTGCGATGTTGGGAAGTTGATGAAAGCTGTTGGATCACTGATATAGCGCTGCTTTCTCCGCTGTTTGACGTTTTGTGTACATATACTGAATTATTCATGTCGGAGCTTGGAGAAATCTACTGGACTCCTATCTGCTCACTCACAGGCAAGCCAAGGGACTAGTTTTTTAAAAAAAGATGAAGATCGATGAAATGCTGATAAAAAAGCAAAGCTTTTCGTGCGTAAATGGGCAATAGCGTGGAATGAGAAATTGAGTGAGACTTTTTCCTGGAATAATAATGAACTCCCGAATTTACGTCGTTGGAATCCTATCATTACGTCCAGACGCTGTACGGAGCGGAGCCTAAATGTAAAACGCAGAGTAATAATTAACCAGAGGAAATGTGTTGGAAAAGTGTCGACACTGACGGAGGGAAGGAGAATACGTCAGTATTACGTTGTGTAATCATCATAATTAAATGTTGATAATCACGGGTTGTTGTTGCATTTTGTCTGGCTTAGGTAAGTTAGTGCAGTACTTTCGTGCGTTCGGTCTGTACCTGAGTTCCTTCATGCTGATCTGCCTGAGCCTCGACCGTTTTTACGCCGTGGTCTACCCCCTTCGTGCGGTGGACGCTTCGGGAAGAGTGAAGGTCATGCTCATCATTGCCTGGACCACTGCCGCATTGTGCGCTGCTCCGCAGGTAACCCGACAAAAATTATATCGTCAGTTACGTCACCCATCTACTTAATCACTACCCGGATTTCCATCTGGGTCACAAACTCTACATAGTGAAACCAAAAAGAAAAATTAAGAACGTATAAATTGATCTTGTAGTTAGTGAAGCTCAGAGTTATTTACGAATACTATTTGTAGAGGCTAATGTAGTTTCAATCAAATGTTTTGACTGGACCACTGCCGTATTGTGCGCTGCTCCGCAGGTAACCCGACAAAAATGATGATTGTTCGATATGTATAAATTATATCCTCAGTTACGTCACCCATCTACTTAGCTTAATCACTACCCTGATTTCCATCTGGGTCACTAACTCTACATAGTGAAACCAAAAAGAAAAATTAAAAACGTATAAATTGATCTTGTAGTTAGTGAAGCTCAGAGTTATTTACGAATACTATTTGTAGAGGCTAATGTAGTTTCAATCAAATGTTTTGGTAGCTTATCAAACTGAGAAGTCTTCTGAGAGGACTGGATAGATTGCATTTACACACAGGTGCTTTGAAAAGTTTTTATTGCTTTTACGGAGAGCTCCTAACATTTAAGCCAAACTTATAATCTTCTCTCCCCGTTTCTGCGCACTTATCATCATATTTACGTGAGCAAACGCTCCAATTTTTGAAGCGCATTTGCAACTTTTTCGAGTGTCACTCACGCTAAAACTTTGAGCCTTTATTACTCCCTTTTTGTTTTCCTGACTAACCTATAGTGTCCTACAGTCACTCGAGGGAGGCTCATTTGAGCAGTAATCCTCGGGAATGGGGAGAACTATACTGGAAAAGTGTACAAAGTCTCCCAAATGACGGATTACTCAAAGAGAGTATCCGCAGTTGTGAAAAAGTTTTGACGGGGAAAGCCAGTGTTGTTCAATCCGATTAAACAACGCTAATGGATGCACTCAAGGTAAAAACGTACGGCCTTCATGAGTGTATTGATGTAATTTCAATAATCTGCTGAAATGCAGCGGTTAAAGCTTCCAAATTATTCTTGCGTGTCAGGCTTCCTTGAGCATTACTTTAGCGCACATCAATCGCGGAAATGAAGGCGATGATACTGTGTCGAAACGGCGCAAAGTGTATTACAATGTTTTGTGGCAAAGGAGTGATGGAGAATGATCAAAAGCAGCTCTTCCACGGACGAAAATGTTTCCAACTTTTTTTAGTTTCAAACAGGAAGGAAAAAATCCGACTTCTCAGTGAAAGCAAAGAAAGGCAGAGAAATCCAATTTTCTTTCCTTTTCTTTCATTCTCTGCCTCTCTTTGCGTGGCCTCCTGCCAATAATACAGTCAAAGAAAGGAGAGTTTCGCTTTTCAAAAGGTACGCAGCAGGTCTAAGAAATTCGTCCAATCTTTCTTTGGTTTCCCACCTTTTATTTCATTGACAGTGAAATACAGTGAATCGAGCGGTGCTTTGCGAGAGAAAGTCACATTTTGTCATAGTCCATAGCATCCATTCGCCCACGTGGATTTCGGGTGTGGACTGATGATGACAGTACAATAGTGAAAACCTGTTTAATGAGGCTCGGTAAAGGAGGCTCCTTGTTTGGCAAAACAAGAACTGAAACGAATTCTTACATCTTCATCCCTTTACTCCGATTTAGGTCATTTTTCACATCTCAAAGAATATTAAGGTCTTCATGGAACAAACTCGTAATAAGAAAAAAGCATCTCGAATAACTCGAGTTTGTGCAACTATTATTTGTTGTTATTTTTAGTTCACTATGAGTTCTTGTAAATGTTACGTTTTATCTCCAGTGTACTTACAATTAGTCGGCAATGTTTAGTGAGATTGAATTACATCAGACTCGTTAGGTTACATGATATTCTCCGTCATCACTTGAATGTGAAGCTGATAAAGCATGTCTTGTTAAATTATGATACGTGCTGTTTTTAACGTACAATACGAAATATGTAATTGTTGCGTGTTTCTGTCTGTTTGTGGGTAGTGTCTCGTCTTCCGAGTTCTCAGTCATCCGGACTTCCCTGCTTTCAAACAATGCAACAGCATATTGTCCGGAGTGATTACGGAGGCAATCAACACGGCCACGTCCATCTCATTTATGTACTTCCTGCCCATTCTCGTCATCATCTTCTCGTACGGCAACATCATCATCAAGCTCGCTCGAGAGTCTGACGGTTCAGACGTGGGAGGTAAGATGAGACCAAGTAAACGGTAAAAAAAAGTTTCAATCACGACAAATGAAACTTTTTTGAACAAAAAGATTTAAAATATGAGAAGGACATGCCACACGAGTAGGATTGTCAACAAAAGTAAAAGGCTTCTTGGAGAGTAAGAAACCTTCGATAATTTAGTCACGCTTTCCTAAGTTCCACTACACACAAGCTTGTGTGCTGGAGCATTGTTCTGATAAATAAGGTAAATAAGGGAGAGGACGGTGAGATCGTATACCTAACTGTGCGCCTCAGATTTCTGAAGAGATTTCTTTTTCGATCCTTTTCTCGAAAACTGAAACTTTCTCAGGTTTATTTGTATTAGTACTTCTTTTGAAAGGGAAGTCAACAAGCGGGAGATCCGTTTCCGTTCGGGATCACATTTGATCACATTCGTGACTTGTGTATCCTTTCAATATGCATAAAACAATGTAGAAACGTATACCTTACATGGTATGACGTATTGGGAATAGTTTTCACGTTCTCGAAACTCGACACGTTCATTGGACTAACTTTCTTCAGACAAGTTGACGAGCTGTAACAACTTCGCTTTCTCCAACAACAGCATAAATAACACATCATTAAAGTAATTAGTGCAAAAGCAATCAAGCCGAAGAGTTAAAACTTGTGCTTGTTTCGTAATGAAATTACTTGAAAGGAAGAGGATGTATCAAATGCGGAATTAGAGCATCTGCTCGTGATTAGTAGTACAATATGTACGACTTTCTCACGAGTGTGGGTTTCACTAGTAAACTTTGTAATAATTTATTTTCTAACTTTTAACAGAGAACAGCAACCGGTTTCTGCGTCGGAGCGGAGCGTCTGTGATGGATCGAGCGAAAATCAAGACGCTCAAGCTCTCCTTTGTTATTGTGATGGTGTTCATCTTCTGTTGGACGCCTTATGTCGTCATCTCCATTTGGTAAGGGATTTTTTAAATGATACACATTGCATCGCACGCAACTGATGTACTGGATAAGAAACTTTAAAAAAGTGCAGCACATGTTGCATCTTTACACGTTACATAACGATCACAGGCAAACGTATATTTTGTTCTTTTGATACAAACCCATAATTTGTAGAAGCGAACAAAATCGTTCTTATTAGGATTACTGTATAAACTTCGACTTACTCCACAAGCAGTGCAGGTTGGCAGCTTGAGTGCAACATTTTTCTCTCCGCCCCGCTGACGCATTTCCATTTTATTGCATTCATATTTCATGCTAAAATCCAGATGCAAAACAAGTGTGTTCATGCCTGGATAATCTAAAGTGCACCACAAATATCTGAATGCTCAGCACTTCCATTCAAATACAACGCCCCTCGTCTAAAACACTAACCGCTGCCTGAAACAAGTGTTTCCTAACCTCAGCACAACTGTAGCGCATACACACACCATCTTGGCTTCCTCATCAGCAGAAAGCGAACCTTTGTCAAATTGCCAAAAAGCCGAGCACAGTGTGTGTTCAAACTCAAGCGACCGGAGAGAAAGTCAATACTCGACACTGAGAGACGATCTCGTAATTAGGAGTGTAGGAAGAGAATGAGAACTTCCTCGTTAATCATTTCTCATTATTTCTCAACTCTCTGGCTCGCATCCGTAATTAAAAGCTTTCTCCACGAAAGTGGTGAAAGGGAAGAGGCAAGGCAAACGGACATTACGTCAAGACATTATTTAGAAATTTCTCATTATTTCTCAACTCTCTGGCTCGCATCCGTAATTAAAAGCTTTCTCCACGAAAGTGGTGAAAGGGAAGAGGCAAGGCAAACGGACATTACGTCAAAACATTATTTAGACGTGCAGACTATAAACTTCTTTTTAGGTGGAAATTCTGTGAGGAGAAAGTCCACTCAATTATTAGTATGCCCAATTAGCAGATTTCCAGGACAGCTCATTACATCATTACAGGAGCTTGAGACAGCGGGCTTTAGATGGGTAACATTGTTACACTTGAGTGTGCTTTCAAAACCTGATTCCAACCGCAATTGCCTTATTGAGAACAGCAAAAGAAATGCAAGAGAGAGCGAGCGAGACGTTGAACTTGAGATGGTGAGTGTACAATATATGATTTCCAAGGTCGCTCCCTTTCTCCATCCAGCGAAAGAATTCGTTGTTGATCAAACCCTTCAGCTTTAGGGTTTTTTTTCTCCAAATGAATTTCTGAAATGACACAAACGAGAATGTTTCTCTACGAAGGCTCCTGTACATATGTGAGATTTGTTGATTCAGGCAGATTGATGTTTGCGCAATCCTTGCTTCTTCTGACTCTTATTCATGCATTTGTTTTAAGGTTGTTGTTTGTTTCTCTGTCCGCCCTTTGGTAGGCACATCGTCGACCGAGAGTCAGCCGAGAACCTCAACCCGTACATCCAAGAAGCACTGTTCATTATGGTCGTCTCAAACTCCTCTGTGAATCCCCTCGTCTACGGGATCTTCAATACGAAGAAGCCTCGCAGCAGTCAGCAGGACGCCCACTCAGTCACCCGGGCCACCCTCCATGACTCTCGGAGAACCAGGGCGTCCGTTTTGACGCGGAGGGGTGACCCCAAGCTAATTGTTCAGCATCATCAGCAGCAGGTCAAGTGCAACTCGGCTGACACAACGATGACAACTCAGTCACCAAGAAGGGACCCAATCGAGGATCAACCTGGATGTTTGACACACCAAAACCAAAACGGGTCTAGACCACTGATAGTTTCCTGAGAAGCAGCTGGATAATCACGATCTTGATCTAGGTTTTTATGCAGAGAAGGTAACATTAAATTTTCTGGAGTTTTGTTTCATATATCCGCATGTCATTTGATCATCTATTTTGCTGTGTGTTTGTAATAATGCAAGTTTCAAAAGCTTGTTTAAAAATCTATTCAAATTATTAAAATGGCTATGTATTCTTTTTTATAAGAGCGAAATGTACTACCAACTATATTTGAATACTCAAACTCTCGCAAATTTTTCTCAGTCACAATGGCAGGAATTTGTGTGCATATTTATGAAGTACGTTAGTGGAAACATAAAAACCGCTGTTAAAAGGTGCTATTTTTTAGCCTAAGATGCTACCGTACACCGACAACTTATTACTATAAAAGAGTTGATTCATTTTGTATATACCAAGAAAGCCATGTATTTCAAGAAAATGGGTAGGTAAAATCTATGTCTTCACTCTTAGCATTTAGTAAGTCACCAGCTAAAAGGTGGTGGAATAAACATGTCATGGTATTTTAAGGAAATGTGTGTTCTTTTCAGAGTGGTTTGCATTTGCATCCTGAGAATCCATCAAGAATGCGCTTCATTTCACCCTCTTTCACACAAAACACATTGTTATAATATGCAAAGCTCAATTTAGCCCCGAAAAAGCATAAGACAGTCTCATAAATTCGAATTAAGAGCACGACACTACACGTTGCTCTGTCGCGGATGTGTATTTGTCAGTGTCACAGAGAGTCTTTTGGTAAGCCGAGCGACATGATTCACGCATTTCCGAATCCTCCTCCGCTTCCTTCTCGCCGACAGGCTCTTTTCAGGTGCAACAGTTACAGGATTCGGGTGCAGTAGCAGGGCGGAGAGACTACTAAAGCCTCCCTGGGCTCCTTCCATCACAATAGGATACAATAACACATTACAGCACAATGCAGAGAGAAAGCATAAAAGGGTATAAAACCGACTTTCATAAATTCAGCTGCCACTCTTCGAGAAAGTGGAACAGGCCGATGGAATGCACAGAGTTGGGCTCACGTGGAGAGCACAATACATACTGCAAACGAAGGATTTTCTTTTGGAAAATGACGCATGTCTCCTTTGGGAAGCGCGTATAAATCATTCCATTTCCTTTAATGTGAGGCACATCTTAATTTTCCTAGACTTTCACTTTGCCTTCGGCAGAAATATTACGGACAGAATGATGATGCGACTTATACACCCACGCTATACGAATTGGAGCCAAGCGAGATATTTCATACTTGTAGAGCTTGTGCCGCTTTTGCGAAAAGAATGTGTAGGAGAAATGAGCAAAATTAGACGCGCTATCGGCTGCTCTTTGTGACTTGCAGCCGAGTAAATAATAGTTAACATTTTCACCCACTCCCCATCTTTTTATGAAGGCTTCTTTCTTTAAAAAACTTTACTTTTCAGCATACAAAGTCAGACCTTGAGAGTCTTTATGGCTTCCTATAAAAAATTAATTGATTCAGTTAAGGCCTTACTAGTTGCAGTCGTTTTTTAGTAAATGGTAAATATTTCCATTAAGAGAATCAAAACGGAGTATAAAAAGTCTTTGAATAATATTGCGAGGATGGGCCATTTTTTTAAAAATCTTCCGAGAGGAAAATTGTGTGGTGTACAAAAATGCTTTTATGCATACTCTTCTACTCCACATAGAGAAAGTGAAGTGAAGCCAAACACTGCATTTGTGCTGCTGGCATGCAAATTGCAAAACCCATTTCACTTCATTCAGGAGGAAAAGCGGAGTAAATCTTTCAAAGGGATAAAGCGATATATTTTTTGGAATATAATTACGACGGGTGACGAGGCACGGAGTTTTTCTGGGAAGTTCACTCCGTTTCCACCGTGTGATATATGGTTCCCTCAAAACTTTTCCGCAAACCCGATTATTATAAAAAAGTGTGTGAGCAGATGACAGCATAGTTGATAAAAACGGTTGTGGGACACCATATTGAATAGGTTCCAATATTATGGACTCACACAGCGACGAATTCTGTCCCTTATACGTACCATTCTTGTCGACATCTAAGGCCATATTATATAATGGTTTGTTTGTATGCGTTACTCAAAACTTTTCTCTCAAAACTTTCTTTTGGTCTTTTTAGCAAGTTTGGATGAGAGGCTCTGGATTACTGAGTAAAACGGAATGGAATTAATACGCTTTGCAATCACAAACTATAGCACATAGGTCCTCGCTATCGCCATTTCACACTCAAATACTCGTATGAGAATTTGAGCACACTGCTTTCACTCACAAAAAGGCGATAGAGTTGTTATCGGCTGCTTTAAAACGTTTTTGTGCTCATCAAATCTTGACTCTGTTAGCTGACAGAAAGAAATATGTATTTTTGCTTTAAATCTGCACAATCTGGACATTGCAGAGAGGGGACGAGAAGGAAGGAAAATTGAAAGAAAGATCACGAGAATTATAAAACGACATAGAGAGAAAGTTGTTTGTCACACATTCTCTGGAATAAATCTTCTCTACTTCCTACAGAAAAGATGCGCATTACGGCATTTCCCAGATTTCATATTGTTACTGGATCAGTAGACCACAAAAAAACTTTTTCCTCTCTTCCAACCACATTTATCAAACAATTTATTTCGCTATGGTCAATAAAATTTGTCTGCATTTTCCCACACTGTGCTACAGTATAGAATTGAAAGGAAGTCACAAATGTGATTGTCAGATTGTAGGGCCCGTCACCCATTTTTCTTTCCCCCATCGCACATTCACCCACGGCACTTTCCCCCATTGTCTCCAATACCCATGCATATTGTATCACCCATTGACATTTTTACCCACAAAATGAAAGGGACAACTAATTACTTATTTTGCATGGTCCCATCAAGAAGGTCAGCCACACACACCCCGATTTTCCAAGTTCGATCTATCTCTCAGCTGCGGTTTAGGCTTCACTAGCTTAAGATAGCTGACCATTCATCATGGATTCGTTATAATTTACTGAGAGTCGACGTGGAAAAAGATTTTGTGCTTCGAGGGGAATATCTTCCATAAACACTTCAGTAATCAAATTTCGACTACATTCATTTGTTCCTGTAAACATAAAGGTATGACATGGGTAAGTGTCTGGATGAAACACTTGCAAATTTTCATTGTGGGTCAAAATGTGCATGGGTCAAAAATAATTGTGGGTGAATAAAAAATGGGTGAATGAGAAATGGGTCAAAGGGTACATGGAAATAAAAAAATGGGTGACGGGTCCGCACACGGATTGTCAAACTTTACGGCTAAGGCTCTAAAACGGGTTTAGAGATGAGATGAAAAATAGAGAGGATTGATTGGTGAAGCAGAAAAAACTGGCTGAATTGATTGATTCAAAAATTTTAAGCAACTTGTGAGAAAACGGTGATGCTCACTAGTGGAGATAAAACTCAAACTTTTACAACGCTTCAGAACATGATGACTATAAGCTCATATTGCTTTTGCAATCATCATCAATGGAAAAGTCAATATCTTGATTTTTCTCGAGGCCAAGTTGAAGTTTAAAGCTCCAGTAGAAAAGCTAAGTATGTTCGGCAAGCTCAAAACGTAGAATATGAAGCGAGGATGCTTACAAGTTATTCAGCAGAATTTAATTGTAGTACAAGGATAGAACTGTGTGAAAGACGATGCTGAATTAAGAATTGTGAGTCATGTCGTCTCATCTTGCGTAAAGAACTTTTTGATTGCGTGTCAAATTCCATTACCATCATCCTGATCACATTTACAGCAGACATCCTTTTGAGCCAGAATTTGTGAAGTGGAAGAAAAGACACTAATGCCGACAGACATGACGCAACGAGCAAACTACACACTCCGCAGTTGCACTTATCCAACCCTTGCTTCGTCTCATTATTGGCAGTATCGCTGTCTCGAAGGTTTCTCGAACAAAGAGCAAGACACCATAATAATATTATACTGCGAGCAAATTGCGACAACGAAGGAGGAGCAGGGTGTGTGTGTCACGATGTTACGAAATCCTTTGAAACTTTGCAATTTCATCCAGTTGCTCTCTGGTACGCACGAGTGCACGACACATGTCATGTACGAATTTTGCCTGCACTTGTTTCCCAATTTTGAGGAAAATGAAGAAGAAGACGAGTGTGGTAAAGGCTTGGCTGAGAGAGTGAAAGTGATACTTTCTCCATCTTTCGAATCCCAAGAGAGGTTTACGAGCAAAGCTATAATGCATTCATAACCTCATAAGTAAACAACTGGAATGGAGGGATATGGAGGGATGTCAACAACGACTTTTTACTCCATAGAGCCATGTATCTTGTTGCAAAGTAGTTTTGCGGATTCCAGAAGATGAGAGTGAAGTGAAAAATATCGCTCACAGCACCATTTATTGGACGTGTAGCGGTAATAATTGACAAAGAATGGAGTGCAAGAGTACCGTCTCATCGTCTCATGAAGTCTTGTTTGAAGGGCGAGTTAACAAGATCCTTTATTTCGATTCTCAGTACACACAGAAACCTCTCCATCTTGTATTATATGGAGGTATCGGACTGGAAACAATCTCATGTTTTGAGAGTACACACAGACAGGAGAGGTAGTTTACGGAGGAGCCATTGTCAGCGTTAACGGATGTTTGCACTTGGTACAAATGCAGACTTTGGAGGAATGGACTGTGATACATCACTTTTATTGTCCATCTCTTGTCATCCGTGTCTTTCCCTATTTTTTCACTCTCGGTCTCTTCCATTCCTTCCCAAGTTGTCACAGAGCTGCAACAACAAATCACGTTTGGAATGCAGAAAAAACGTCGTCGCTATCTGAAGTATCGATTTATTTTGTCGTATGTCTCAACTGTCCACACACATTCAATCCTAGAAAATGGCCAACATCCAAAAAACGTTTCTCAAGCAGAACGTAAAGATCATTGGTGAATTTTTGTGTTTCCAAAGGACTTCTGGAGCAGATGATCAAACTGTCTCGCGACTCACGATCATTTGGTGGCGAACGAATAACAGAACCTAATTGTTCTCGGAAAATCATTGGGTTGTTTAGAGCTACAGCAATCGATCAATGATGGTCTTTAGTAGCATTCTTTGCTAAAGTCGACAGGCTTTGCAGGTGATTACCACAATGCGATGGCACAAATAAAGTCGCCCCTAATAACAATAATTCCTTCTCAATGCCATTTCTGGAGCCAACTTTTTTTGCCCCAATTTTACGTGTGCAGCATAACGCTCTCCTTTGTCACTTCCGTTCCCATCAGTTGCTTAGAAGAAAATAACGGCCCACACATTGCAACCCTTTTGTCACAATAATATCATGTCCCCAACGTAAAGCCCAGTGACTGTCTCAAGTCTCAACGTCTCCTCCTCCGCCAACTGAGTGTGGCATAACGATGTGTTTACTCCGAACAAAATGTGTCATCGATTATTGATGCCGCTGTCAAACGACAGAAGCATAACTGTCACAGCAGTGGTCCACAACTTTTACAACTGTGAACACTTACTTTTTGGACCACATTTCCATGTCTGGAGACGGTATACTCGGAGTCCTCGGCGAACCTTCTTCCACGCAAATTGAATAATAAAAAATTGAGGATACTCTGAGGAAATAGGACAAAGTAGGAAGGAGGAGTACCGTGTGTGGAGTGTTTGTGTCAGCCACCCATATATTTCCACTTATTGTCTTTGAAGACCCTGGATCCGTTGTTATCACCCACAAAATCCAAACCGCATCCTTGACTTCGCCTCACTTCTTCACTTCTCCTGTGTCACACTGGGCAAAATAGGACCTCCGGGAGCCACTTTCTGAAAACCATGTTGTTCCACCGTGTTATTGCTTCATTTCCGGTTGGAGCTCTCTTTATGGAAAGCCGACTTGTTCTCAGGCTATTTGCTAAGGATGCTCACGCGATGTGAAGATGTGTGCAACACGCCAATTCACAGGAAATAGGAAGATTTTCATGAATTATTCAATCAGGTCTCATAATGTCAAGCCTCATCATCATGATGACTCACGAACATGAATTGTAAAGTCGAAAGTCCATGACTGGTAATGTGCCCGTGCCATCCTTTTTTGTTCACATTTGCCCCAAGGAAAGCCGACTATTCTTCTTTCCCGTCAGTCATTCCGATTCCCTCTCACTGCAATAGGTAAATCTGTGGTGGCGATGCGAATCTTTCAGTGATCACACACATGATCATCATTTATTCATGTCGCGGCCTTCGGGAGAGTCAAAACCAGAGATGAAAATGTCCACATCCTGCTGCATCTAGTCTGAAAACCTGTCATCCATCTCTCTCTCTCGGTCGGTAGTCAAGAGCTCAAGTCAAGGGGTCTCTCAATGTCACTGCAAACCTGAAGAGATGTGTGAGCTCGTGTGTGGATCAATACTTTTCGCATTTAGGCCGAAATAGATTTTCTTGACAGAAACGAGGAAGAAAGGGATAAGGACACTTTGAATTGTGAGGAAGAAAAGGGCTCCTGTTAAAATTCCCTGGTATTGTGATATGCGAAGGTGAGGCTCGAGCAGTGAAAGGTTTAGGGAACATTTTGCGAAAGAATTTTGTAATGGCGGTTGTTGGCATTCTTTTTAACAAAAGCTTGGTCTCAGCATTGAGGCCGTTGGAGAGATAGACGATGTTAAAATGGTCGAATCATATTAGTAAATGCTTTTCTCAAATTCCCCAGTTTACCATAACCATCCTTGTTTTTTCTCGCTGCGATGCACCGTGTCAAAACTTTCCCCTGTCTGAATCCAACAAGCTGTCACTCCACATTTCCTTCAGAAACTTATCAATTTCTTTGTCTTTTGTTCGGGTTGACGGGTGAGAAACGATCGGGCCGTCGAAAT
>JAHZMW010000141.1:0-27324 GCA_027743745.1 Alloscopus bannaensis
GAATATCTTTGATTCATTTTCTACAAACCGAAAGTTATAGCGTTTGGAAGAAACTGTTTGTGTATTTCTCTCCAAAATTTCTGCGTTAGACTATTTACTCATCCATCTGCCTGAAAAGGACTTAAGTACGCAATATATATTCTACAATGCGATTTTTGGGATATATGGAATATTTGCAAACATGATACATCAACAAGTTTATTTTTGCTTTTGTGATGTTTTCCTTTCGAGATTTTAGCAGCAGTATACCACCTCCCACTTTCGCTTCGCGAGATTTTGTTGTAGATGTATAAATCATCATTATACGCGATTGAAGCTGGTTTTTCTCACCAAAATGAAATAGGGAGCTAACATTGCCTTTTCCACATATATCAAAACAAGTATAAAAGGAAGAAAAATTACCAGTTCCCACAGGCGGATTTTCACACGCTTGCAATTTTTATTTTCATCGTAGAAAATAAAATACATTCCTGCCGACTTCTGCCGTAACTCTGTAAGCATGTGACAATAAGCAAGATTGAGGTTATTACATACATTTTCACGTGATAACGTCATGAAGGTGGTTAGTGTTCGGAGAAAATAGAAATAGAGAGGTTTAGTGGAGAAATTGTGGAAAACATCGTTCTCCACAAATAATATTCATGACTTCTCTGGAGAAATGAGAAATAGGAAAAACTTTTTCTCTACACAAACCCACATCTTCAATGAAATCCCTTTTTTGCCTCAAGTGCAAACTGTTGGTGTTCATTGAGTGGAAACAATGAGAAGAAACAAGGAAAGTACATGAGGATACTCACCCACCACGAGTATAAAAGTGAGATCTGGGGAGCAGTAGGTTTGGTAAATTAGTTACGAGGTACTCGGTCATATCCGGAGGCGTCTTATCGTGTCGAGTTTGTGTATTTTGTTGAACATTGTCGAGTCTTATGGCTCAAACGTCTATTTCCCGAAACCATAGGCGTCAGTGTTATATCACACAATACATGTCCTCAGTAAAATCATACGCTTTCTCCAAACTGGGTATACGTTTTAAAGTACTAAAAATGCTGAAAGCGTATTTTCCGGAGCTTGATTTGAAATTTCAAAGCTTTAAAAAAGTTAAAACTACTTTTTAAAAAAATGAACTTAATTAAAATGGGCACTGGAAGGAAAAGCAAGTTTACCACGAAGTTAAACATATCAGGGAAAGTGTCATATCTGTATAGTCTATGTGCCTGTAAACTAACGATGACTAGTAACAGTAGCGCTTGCATTCCAGAATGTTAGACACCAACACTAGTTGTAATCTGGCATGTAATTAGCAGCAGAGAAAAAAACGATTTTTATCCATTGCATCTATTGTTTTGGTTTGAATAGAAGCAGTTCAATCTATACTATCGATTACCAGCAGATTATAAGAGTTGTACTAAAATGTAACTGTAATTTAGAGAAAGCTGCCGATTTGATTGTTTATTCGAGTTACAATTGTGTGACGTAAGTGCTGACTCTTCCACAATTTTTCATACATGTGACATTGGCGGGGCAATATGAGAGATTGCAATTGTATCATCAAATAACTTATTTTCACAACGAATGCGTCCAAAATAATAATAGAAAGATACACAAAAACAAGTCAGTAGATAAAGTCGAGAGTAACAATATTTGGTATATAAAGCCAAGATAAATAAAGCAACAGGCTTACCCAAAAGGTTGAGGCAAAAATATACGTCTATCTTACTTTGGGAGTCCTCTTCAGTTATAAAAAACCAGACCAGTACGGAAGTGGGTGAAGTCTTTTCTGGATTTGAGAACTTGAGAAGCTTTTAGTAAAATGAAGTAAAAGAACAAAATTTGCATTCGAATGAGCATCAACGAAATCAAGAAAGAGGGGCTAATAATCATAAACAGAGACGACAAAAAATCCACTTCAACTTTGACTTTCTACTTGTCTTATATCATCAACATCTTTGCTTTTCATCTAGCTAAAAAAATCCTTGAATAATACTATCTTGTTTGTGACATGAAATGGATTTGTGCACTTTCTATTTCGGTTTTTACAAATCGGCCACTCTTAAATATTTCGTATAAAAGCTTTCTTTATTTTAATTGAGTTTTGCAAGCGAAGTGATGCTTCAAGGTAGAGTGAAAGTGCAGATTTTGACAACAGTTTTAAGATCTTCATGTGTATTATAGGCACTGTACACCAACGATTTGCCTATTGTTGAGTAAATGCGGAAGTGAGAATGTTTTAAGAAAGCATACATTCTGCGTAACCTCCCCCGCATCAACTTCTGCAGAGCAAATATAGATGGAAGCAGAAATGATTCAGTGTTTGTGGATTTATTTCAGCATAAATTATTGACAGGGTTCATCGGATGAAGTTCATCCATCACTTTATTGGACACAGTATGCAATTTACCACATTATCAACATGCCAGTGCATCGTCATGTTTCATTCATTATAATTTTAATATATTTTATTTTCAGATCTTTTTATTATAATGTACACATTTATAAATAACATTTAAAACATAATTAGGTAACACACCTGTGTAATCTCTGAATATTTTTGGACAGCTTCTCACAATAAGCAGTTACATAATAATATGTGAAATAATTCACACACACGTACTAGCAAGATTAACCGTAAAGTATTTGATCCACATGCATACAGCACAGTTTAATTACTCTCAATAAATCGTTGAATTGTGCACTGATTTATCGTTAACTCAAACTTGATTCATCTTTGCTCTTACAATTGTTAGTTTGTAAATCAGTCTGAAAATTACTCAATACACGGTTTTATATTCGAATGCGGTACGTACAGCAGGTAGGCATACATTAAACAGCAGAATACTGTACGTATATTTAAATACACGTACAGGTCAAGAGTCACAGAAATTAACTACTTACGTGAACTTGCCATCATCGATGTAAAATTGTATGCTACACACCTAGCTTGTAACATCTACTACTGGTACATAACTAATACTTTACTTATCAAATATGAATCATATTAGTTAAGGGGACCTCAGAAACTCTATATACCTACATAATATTATATGATGTACTAATATATAGAGTTTCTTAGGTCCCTTTAACTATCCAACAACGTTTACTAGTGGAGTAATGTCGGGGTTTTGTACAAAGCGAAGTATAATGAGTAATTACAAAAAGAAAAGTGCTTACTGCAAAGGTCTCCTAAATAACACTTGTTCTGACAAGTCCTCTTCATCATTAGTAAAGTATCGCTATCACAGTGTACTACTTATAAATCTACATGACATTACGACATTACGGTAAAATTTGTTTTCAGAGAACATTAGGTTCTTTGCCCATTGATTTAATAATATTTCACCCGCGAGACAGCTTAGACACTTTCCTAATTAATTAAACATTCAACAAATGGACCCATCATGCTGGTTCACCTAAGTGCGTGAAGTAGGAGGTATATACCTCGCGCAGTTAAAGATTTAGATTTCAGTGTTTATTTCGTGTGCTACTTTTTACACAAATTTTACCATATCCGATTACAGTTAACTATGCAATGACTTAAAGAGGGCTCGTCAATATATTAAGTAATGTACATATTTTTGGTTCTAACATTGAAATAGACACCATATAAACTCATACAAAGATATTTTGTGTATCGTATCTTGAGACTTGAATAAATCCCATTTGAGAGTATATTTGACAATGCAATAGGACAACAGTCCGTTAATCTTCATATTTTCATAATAAAAATACGAAGAATACAGTGTACTTTGTAGCACCTGAGATGAGCTAAATAATATACATACTTACATTAATCATTAAATACTGTAAACGTTGTATAATTAAAGTCGTCGAGAAGTGAGCTTCAACTCCTGCTCACGTACTCGCATCATTCTTTTGCACTTCAGTCAGACATCGAAAAAATAACTCGTGCGCTCCTATCCGATCGATTTGAAACGTAACATTTAGCCTTGGACCTTTATCTTATTATTATTCCATCTCCGTCGGAAGTGAACCACTTAAATACGAAGTGTTTAGACATTAATTTCTCTTAATTCTACCAAAGCATCGGAGAAGACCATTAATAATGTTTCGCCACAAGAAAGCTGTTCCATTCGACTCAAAGTGTATTTTCTCTACGTAGGGAAAATAGAGAAGCAATTATTCGTACAAAAAATACTCAAATACACACCGCTTTCACTCGTACTCTAAATGCAGAAGTTCGTCTTGCGTGAACTCAATCATTCCCGCACAGCAAATGAATTTTTAGACTAATGGCTCGGAATCAGTCTAAAAATTCATTTTCATTTTCGTCATTTGCAACCAGTAATCGCTACATATTAATCTAGAGGTACGTAAGTAAAAATGGAAGAGCGGAGTTTTTTTCGTAGTCAACCAATAGATTTAGGAAATGTGTGCGTCATTGGGCACTCTATCTTCAGCCTTCTTATGAAACCATTCGTGCACGTGTAAATGGTTGAAACAATATTATTTTAAGTGCTTTCACCAACCATCATTTGATGAAGAGAAAACTCTTCATAGAGCTTGGAGGCCACAATGAATTCAGCTGGATGAGAAATCAAAGCGGAGCAGACTGCATATTCGTAGAACCGGTATAATTTCAAAGAAATTGACAGCAACAGCACAAACTTCAATCTCGAATTTCCTACCAGTGTGCATTCATCTCTTTTTAGAAAATGTCTTGCAACTTTTGTTGTAGGAGTCAAAGATTCGAAAAACATTAACAACAAGTGATTTTTATGTAATTTTTATTCAATTTCACGCCCATACATTACCAAAGTTTCCGCATAAGCTTGCTGCAAGTTAACTTTAATATTACTGAGACTGCAGTGCTGGAAGATTGAAGAAGCTACAAAGATCTTGTTTTGGTTAGTTATGAATGTATAATCCCTGAACGAAGCCATTTTGCCTGCCTCCACATATCGGTTCTGTAATAACACAGGATAAAAGTGACATTATCTTTTCCCCAAGTGTTGTGCTCATCATCGTCTCCGCTGGCTTTTGGGAAAGTGAAAATTTGCGTTGTTAATTTTCTTCCATGTCCTTCGCGCAGCTATTTGCGACGACCCACACGGCATTTCTGATCTAAGATATTACATACTTTGCATTCTGCATCCTTGTACTACACACGACCAGAGCGGCAACCCTATGTTGTCGCTGTGTTTTCTGCATGCATTTTGAGGGCCACCGGACCGTTTTTATACCATCTTCATTCTCCACGCTTTTCCAGCTAGCGGCTTCTCATTTCCCATTTTGTCAAAATAAATATGTAAATTGCTTCTATAATGTATAATTTTGCGGCAGTATGAAAATGTGCAATACGCTTTTCCAGCTAGCGGCTTCTCATTTCCCATTTTGTCAAAATAAATATGTAAATTGCTTCTATAATGTATAATTTTGCGGCAGTATGAAAATGTGCATATAACCTGCCTATGCACCTCCTTTCCACGCTTCGTGAGTTCTTATATCTCGGCGTAATCAAGTTTATGGCAATTTTCTAACACGCTTTTCCCGTTGATCATCTTTCACTCTCTATGTCCCAAAAAAGTCCTTTTGGCTGCGAATACTCCTTTCCACGCTTCGTGAGTTCTTATATCTCGGCGTAATCAAGTTTATGGCAATTTTCTAACACGCTTTTCCCGTTGATCATCTTTCACTCTCTATGTCCCAAAAAAAAGTCCTTTTGGCTGCGAATACAAAAGGAAATGAAAGCCAAAGCTGGAAAAGTGACCAAAAAAACTGAGCGAGCGAGAGAGACGGAACTTTTCTAATAAAATGCTACAACTTATTTTTGTTTCTCCTTTTTGGCAAAAAAGGAAAAGCTATTCAAAACCAGGATTTGTGAATAGGATTGTGTATAAAAAGCGGGGAGTATATGGAGCTCACATCGAAATGAAAGTTTACCCCTCTCGTGTATTCAAATTGCGAATAATTGTAGCATATCAGTAAAGGTATTCTTTTAATTATATTGGTGAAGCCGGATATGTAAAAATGAAACATCGCGAAAAACATTTCCTATTTTCCTGTGTTTTCTATAGCTCGAGTTGGTCATGCATGCAGGAGTAGAGTTTCATGTAGCTTGGGATTTCCTAATGTGAGTTGTTTTAGTTTAATCTACTATTCCGCCGTACCGCCCTGTGGCTCTATCAATTCAGCTATAAATTAATTTGATGAAAGCCTCTTGTTGATGTTTGAAGTGGAACGAACTCCAAAGTATTTTGAATGAAAGGGTTGTTTTCATAATTGAAGTATATGAAAATTACGTAATCCTCTTGCCACTAGCGACTTCACAATTCACTGAATTTGTGAGTAATCAGTTTTCAAGGGAATTTGTCCATTTCACTAAACAATATTTTTATGAATGCGCTTTTCCTGTTGAGATAGTTAATACTTGGATAGATTGCGTAATGTGATAAAGTTGATTGGAGAATGACTGAGGAATCCAATGAATAGAAATAAATACATAATCGTTAATCCTTGTTTGAACTTAACGAAGCGTTGTCACGTATTTAGTCAAACTTACAAAACTTCTTTACTGAATAGTATGAGTATTTGAGCGACACAAAGAACTTTCCCCGTATTTCTGACCGACAAAATACTTGTATACGCATCAAATTCACGTGAGTTGGTACAGCCCACATATTATATGAATACTGTTATCATATTCGGGTTTTAAAAAATCTAACTTGAGTGCTGACAGTTGACCATTAGTAAATCACCCTTTCCGGGTAGACCACAATATGCTAACCATTGTCTGGCATCGCTGCTTTTGTTCTTGAACTCTAGTAGGTTTTTGCTAAAAAAAACTTTCTCCAAAGAGGGACAAAAACTGCTACAAAATACCAGTATACATTACATTCCTCTCACTAGTTGACGAAATGCTAAATACGTACGCAGTCGTAATAAATGCTATTGTAGAGGAATTGTGTTTACAGTTTCACCATATTTTCGCGTATTATTCAAAGAAAGAGAGATACACGAAAAGAAATAAATAATAAACGAAGCGCAAACCTAAAGGGAGTATAAGAATGGAAATGAACTTTTTATCAGAACTTCCTCGTCTCTCTTTCTTCTCCGCCTGTTTCCGCTCCTTTCGGATTCTCAAAAAGTTAGTTTGTAAGGTTGTCGGTTTTTGTGGTCGAGTCAACACAGTAAATACAGAGTGTAAACAAGAGACGTGCGCGCATCTCATTAGAGAAAAGAGAGAATATTTCCACTCTCTAATTTTATCAGCGACCATACCATTTCACCCTTGTGTACATGTAAAGTGGTTTACTCCAAAGATCTTAAGACATGTTTCGGGAGTGTGTGAGCAGAATAAAGTGGTTGATGGATGGGAAGGAGAGTTTCGCAGAAAAAAGGTGAATACTACAAATAAATACACACAATTTATGGTAACATTTTCTCTATTAGCATCATGAGACCAAAAGATATGTGTGAGAATAGTATAGATTTATAAAACCGGAGAAAGCGCACTCATAAATATTGCATTAAGATTTTCAAAAATCCTCAATGTATTCATGGTTTGACAGTGAAGAGAAATCCTCATCTGAAAAAATTATATGATGATGTGCTGAGTATGCACAAAAAGCAGAGAAAGCGAGGATTTCCGTCATGTTAAGAAAGAGAGAGTTTTTTGTTCTCGAAATCTCCCTCAGATGAAAATGAATTTATGACGATAATAATGATGACGATAGGATGATGATGATGAGTCTTTATGTAAGATGGTCTAGGATTCCACGGAAAATGAAAAGCACCAAGTTACAAAACGGCGGAAGAGGCAGCGTTTGGAGAAAGCGGTATATGCTCGCACCATTATCACAAATACTTAAAGGTTTTCTATTGCTCGGGGTGTGGAAAGTCATGCGAGTGTGCCCTGACGACGTCTTATGGGAAACTAGGTTGTATGGAAGATTAAGGAAAAGTTAGAGACTGAAACGGAATATCAAGTAGGTGCAGCATGCTGTTTGTGCAGAGAGCATTCCTCAATTTCTCAGTTTGCCTTGGCATCGTGAGACACGCATTGCTTTCCCTGTGAGTCGCTGTTGTACAGGATCTTGTTATGAGAGGCATATGGAATATTCCGCTATGAAAGATTAACAGGAGTGGAATAACTTTTTTTGAAGGATGAGGTAGATACATGTTGCGCAGAAAATGCGGGATATTGGCTGCAAGGATGTGTTGGATGCAAGGTTTGCGGAATAATTACATTTTATTGGCTTATTCTTACTTGCAGTAGGAGCCAGCTTGTTTGTGAGGACGTTTCGAGTACCGACCTCTGTGACCATTCACAATGTCACAATTTTTGGCAATGCCTTTGTACTTACAACTTGATTAAATATTGAAAACACAGGGGAAAATATTTATCCAGCCTTTAGCTTCAAAAATCGTTTTCGGGTCCTGATTCAGACTTAATATAACTATGTTTATATTAGCCTTGGATGTGTATCGATTTGTCATCTCATTCGGTGACAAAAAAAAATATTCCAATTTTTAAATTCTACCACTTCTCGTACTCACCGCAGACGTAATACGAAGAATTATTAACAGAATGAAAGTTGCAAAAACTCATTACGTTTACGTTACTTTAGGGAAATACACAAGGTGCGTGTGGGATCATTTTATAATCTACGCTAATTAGGTTGTATGCATGGTTTGTGGTTGACGAAATGCTTCTACTGACTAGACAAGTTCATATTACAAAAGTAAATCCAATTAAACAAGAGTCAGAAGTAATGGTAATCAGTCGGGACCACAAAAATGTTGCAGGTAATCTAACAAAGTTGAAAATTACTTGATTAAACTAAAACTGATTTGGAAGGACTCCGATGATTTTTGACTGATTTATTAACTCTCTTGATACAACACAATCAACCTACTAATAATATAATCCTTGTTGAGAGATCAGATTTTCATTAAAAACGGCAAAGACTATATTTGGCAATGTTCTACTAATTAAAATTGGAAACGTCCAGGTCACAATTGTGTTCAGGCCGTATGTTCCACTGGAAATTTGACAAAATTAATAGCTGAGTTTTTCCTCATTTAGACGTACAGTTTTCTGCTAGAATTGTGGGAAATTCTCCAATACACAATCTAGTTCCGCGAGGGTTCTTTTTTTCCAATTCCCCTTGAACTGTTGTTTCATGCGACACGCCCGTGATTACTATCATCCATAAACCATCAAGTTATGATTACAGTACATTCTAGATTACTGGAATCCCTCCCAGAGTTCACAAATTTTCATTAATTTCACAACCGCGCATTAAGAAGCATAAAAATCGCACGCAATGGGAAGCCCAAATGATGCGGAGAAAATGAAACGGATCGAATTGTCTACATCAGTCGTGCCAGGTATGTTGCGGGATCGGATTCCAATTCCGAGTTTGACGATGTGGCACACAGAGAGATACATTATTATCAAACTTTTATCCAGGCTACATTACCGATATGCATCGCAGTGTTTCATTTCTCTCAATCTATACACTTATGTTTGCTTATGCGATGAAGTCGTGCTTCGAGAGACTTCTCGCATATGAGAGTTGGTTGAAACGCTCTTATCGAAATTGGAGATCGAATAATAATGATGTCTCACCAGAACCTAGAAATTCTACTTTCTCCGTATTATCTCAGCACAAAGAGAGTTGCAGTCTGTGGTGAACCTACGTAAACGCTCTCGTATGTGAAAACAACACCCAACCACATGCATATCCAATGCTTTCATGTGTCGAAGACGGGAAATTTTGTAAAATGTACTCTTTGTTATCAGAAAATAGAGTGAGACGAAGCACACAAGTCACCAGGTTAATGTTACAACCTGATCTCATCCACTCTCATATCCATCCGCTTTTCTCATGTTTTTTCCTCAATAATACAACTCCCACTGCTTGTTAGAGCATATACGTACAATGTCCTTTGTGGAAGACTTCCTTCCTCTCCTTTTCACTCATTTGCCACAGGAGACACAGAGAAAGTTGGCTTCTGTCCCATTGCCCCGTGATGAAGTTCACAAACAGCTTTCCATAATGATAAGAATAATGATTGTGTTTGATGCGTTCCTCTCATCCACTTCATTTCCGGTGTTTGTCCTCTCTTCTACGAATGTCACAAAGGAACTCAATCCTGATTTCTCAGCAGCCCACACGCACGTCGCATCTTCTCCGCTTTTGGTGTTTTCTCCTAAAATTAGAGACAAGAAATGCGGGAATATTTTGATTAGATCATATTACCCTGTGGAATATTACCTTTCTAAGACTCTACAATAATAAAAGCGTCGTAAACGTGGTTGTGTACTTCTGTAATGATGCGCCGTGAGCACATCCGATCTTGTAACCTAGATCAAATATGTATAATGGAACGCCTACACTCGGCTTCCGAGGACATCACTTCGGATGAAAACATAATGAATGTTCAGCCAAAGGGCTATAGTAGAATAAGATAGCACTCCGAAATTTATTTGTGCCACTAGGATTTTTATTTACGAGTTTTCGGGTTATTAAATGGGATTTCTTTGTGTAAATTTGTCGTGGTGTTCTGAGAAGGGCGTGTGTCATCCCCATCCCGAGGCATTCAGAAATTTCTTATGGGATCTGAAGCATATAATAAATCAGGCATTTTTCATGTGCCTGGTGATGACAGATTCATTCATTGATGATATGTAAGACGCATTTAAGTAGTTTCCATATTGGTCAATGAGATGCTGCTTGAGCTGTATTTGTAGAGGAAATAAATATATCAATCCAAACCCAACGTTTTGTCCACCCACTGACACCGAGGTAAATTAGAACTAGTACATTGTTAGACCTCGAAATATTTAGAGTAATACTGAAGCATAGCCATCTGCTCTGAACGTTTGAATGGAGTGAGCATAATCAAAACAAAGAGGATGGCCATGTGTTTTGGTAGGAAAAAAGAAAAAGTGTGTGTTTACTTTGGAGGAGCTGAACAAAATCATTCTAATTAAATCGCTTATACGTATTACTACCGTGTCAAGAATGTTTAACGGAAAGCTGCAGCAGTAGTTGGATGTACAACTCCTTTGGTCAGACTTGAATTAAACCATATATTATGCATTGGGCTAAAACTCTTGAGTTTAATCCTACTTGAACAAGTAAAGGATTACAGCCTGTCTAACCCACTACTGGCAGCTTTAAACAAAATTTGGTTCCTCAGATATATAAAAGTCCAATATTCTACAAAGCAATGTCAATTAGCGAAAGGTACTTATGGAAGCGGTTAGTCATCCGCCCGTCTCATCTCATCGTCTACACCAGCTTCTCACCTGTGAAAAACTCGGATCGGACTAGTGAAACTAAGTGTGAGTGTTAAAAGTTGCTAAATGTTTAAAATAATGAAGGAGTGTTAAATAACGTATACAGGTACATTCTGGGTAGCGTTGTCAGCATTGGCTAAATTATAGACAAGAAATGACGCGGACGACGGTGGTGTAGGTTAACTTCGACTTTAAAACTAATTACTGTTAAACATGCCTGAACCAGTTTCGAGGGTGAAAGGAGCAGTCGCGTATGAATTGATCACGTATAACTCACTTGTGAAAAACTCGGATCGGACTAGTGAAACTAAGTGTGAGTGTTAAAAGTTGCTAAATGTTTAAAATAATGAAGGAGTGTTAAATAACGTATACAGGTAAATCTTCTTTAGCATCGTTAGCATTGGCTAATTGTAGACAAGAAATGACGCGGACGACGGTGGTGTAGATTAACTTCGACTTTAAAACTAATTACTGTTAAACATGCCTGAACCAGTTTCGAGGGTGAAAGGAGCAGTCGCGTATGAATTGATCACGTATATGTTTAATAATGATCACACAAATCTATTTTCATACTTTCTATCATTTTGCATTTACTATGGTTTATTTTATTCCGTAGTTGCACTTTTTTTACCTTGGACTACGTGTTCACATTATTTCGCACTAATCAACTCTCCAATCAACCGTTTATTTCATCAAACTGAGTAAGACTGAAGTATACTGCTAGAAACCCTCCACTATTTTACTTACGTCGATCAGTACGTTTGGGATTTTCCGAATGACAGAATAGGATAGAAGCCAGGATCAGTTTGCGAGTCTCAGCTAAAAAGTAGCTGAAGAAATGAAACAGATGAAGAGAAACTGTATCACACAGACACGCGCTCAAGTGCATTTCACCGGCTTTTATCACATTGTACACACATCCAGAAGAAATAAAACATTTGCTTTTCTTTCAAGCAGAAAAAAAGAAGGAAACTCTGTTTTCCTACTAAAACCACACGATATCCTAAAAGTTTTGCATGGTTTGACTCAACAAAGCTTGGGCATCCACTGTAACCTGCACACCTTTTGGCCGACCAGAGACTCTTAAAGACATTGGCAAAATATTTTAGTCATTCTCCTCCTCGGTTGCACGCTATATAAACTGAACGTGGGGCTGGACGATTTATGGGAAATTATGTGGTGAATTATTGACCTCAAATCGTGGATCATACAGGGTAGCCTACTCGAAAGGTGGTGTTCTNTTATGTGGTGAATTATTGACCTCAAATCGTGGATCATACAGGGTAGCCTACTCGAAAGGTGGTGTTCTGCACGTCTCCCTGAAACTCTGTTTCACTTCGTCTTGTCTCCATCTTTCTCTCTAAGAGCCTTCCTATTAGGTAACGAACAAGCATTACTTTTATTGTCGTGCTACTCGTAGCGTGTTTCCAGGTCACAGGTTTGGTTTATGGTTAGCAATTATATGCGCACATGGTTTTATTGGAACATTTTCCAGCTCCTGTGGTCAATGTCCAAAAAGAAACTAACAACTCAACAACAAAATCACTATGAAAATGTACCAGCTTTGTACTTAAGAGTACTCAAAATTAGTTTGTATAGGTATGCCTATATTGTGTAATCTGTAGGCACACTGAAAAAAGAAAATAGATGAGCTCTAGTTTCCAGTGTCACACATTCATAGCCTGCGAAATGTTTGGAGACAGCAAAGCGAGAGAGTGGAAGGCTGGAAATAATTACATTTGACATGGACTCTCTCACAATTATTTTTTAACCTTACACAAACTAATCCATTTAATATATATTCCTCTACTCTGCAATTGCTGATCGTCTCCAGAGATGGGGAGGAAATGAATGACCATCATTTCAAATGATTAATGCCCTTCTTCCCCGCATACTCAGCGTAAACACGAAGTAGAATATGTTGGCTTATGAATGTAGATTTATCTCTTGCTTGTGACTGTTAATATGGCTTTGGTCACAATGAAAGCTAAAATCGCCTAATAAGTTGAGAAAATATGGGGAAACCCCACGAGGGGTTGTAATACATCACAGTGTGAAACCCTGTTGGAGAACAAAAGAAAGATATTATACGCGCTCAACAGTGCCACTAATTTTCAAAGCGGTCCACGGTAAGAAGGATGGGAAAAGAAAGCAATTTTAGCGGCAAGTTGCATCCGTCCTCATTATCGTTGCTGCCTTTGTTCCCTTTATGTAGCAGCATAAGTAGAGGAAATGCAAAGTGTGGTGAGATGTGATTGCTTTTAGATTGCCTAAAATAATTGGAAACCATTCGTCATTGAAGAAAGTCAATGAAGAGGTGCCTGTTACTCTGCTAATTAAACAAATGATATGATATGGTTACTTTGATAATATGATAATTACGTGACAGTGACACATGATTCACTTGGTTGAAAAGTATTAGATTGCCTAAAATAATTGGAAACCATTCGTCATTGAAGAAAGTCAATGAAGATGTGCCTGTTACTCTGCTAATTAAACAAATGATATGATATGGTTACTTTGATAATATGATAATTACGTGACAGTGACACATGATTCACTTGGTTGAAAAGTATTAACAGAAGAGTTTTTGACAATTTTGTCTAGTATGTGAAGCATTATAATTTTTTGTGAAAGTCTGATGGAAAAACCCTGAAAACCTGAATAAACCTGAATTCTTAGTGTTACTGCATTAATATATATCAATATGCGGTTCATATGCATAAATTATAGATAAATACACACATTTATACATTTGCTTGCATAGTATGTTCAAGCTAAAAGTGAAAAAAACTCTTTCGAGCGTCATGAAAAAGTATTAACGAAATGATAAAGACATTATAGATTAAAAATCATGGTTATCTTGTGTAGATTTCATTAGGCATAGGTGTGCATCTCAAACTGCGTCTTACTGTTACTTCAGTTTGAGTAGACATGCCAATCAAAACTTGAGTTTGTGTCTATGTCCTATCCACCAAAGAATTCATTATGCATAGGTGTGCATCTCAAACTGCGTCTTACTGTTACTTCAGTTTGAGTAGACATGCCAATCAAAACTTGAGTTTGTGTCTATGTCCTATCCACCAAAGATTTTTTAAAAATCACGTGTTTGCATGCGTCAGGGAACACGATTTTATACTGTTTACTTATTAATAAGCTTTAAAAAGAAAAAAATTAAAATTTTACTACTTCATCAAAGGAGAAAATCAAATTACACGCTTGAATTCCTAACATATAAAAGCAGGCATAAACTGCGTACAACGCAGAAACGCGTGGAACACTTGTATCCAGTCATCCATTTTTATTTTAAATTAGAGCTGAAAGTTTTATAACGGAAATACGAAATCAACTGGGTGCCTTTTACTTTGAAAAATTAATTTTAAAAACTACTTGTCTATCTTTGATATGCAACGCCCACCAGGCATCAATAAGCACGAAATTGCAAATAATGCACACTTGGACAAACTGCCATCGTGAAGAGATGTTATTACTGCGCATCTCGATATATGCTCTAATGTTGATTATGCCTTTTGCGTTCGACTTTGTTTTGTGATTGTGCACTTCGTATAAAACTCAGATCTTCCTTGGCACATTCATATATCCAGTATATATTTAAATTGTAAGCACAAGATTGGCAAACACTCAGTTTTCACTGGCTTTCCAATTTCCTTTAATCCATTACTACCATTTTAAGCTTGACGAGTAGTAGTCTCGTAGTGCCTTGCATTTTCACCTTACTCTTTGAGTAGTAATACGGGGAACAGTGATATTACCTCTGCACTACATCTTCATCATATAATTATATATTATTGTATGTATTCACATGCGTTCTATGAGTAATGCTGGTTGTCACTTTCACTCAAAAGCCCTGAAGGATCGAAGAAAGGAAAGTAAGACTCAAGTGGCGGTGAAAGAAAAAAGTGAAAAGGAGGCGAAAAGAGCAGTTTCCTTTATATCCCCCTTTTTAGATTTTTTACGCTACAAGCACAGAGATCCCATTAGTTCGAGTCCTTATCTTCTCCGAAATCATCACCATTATATGAACTAAATAAAAAACCGCCTACAACCTACTTTAAACTCACAAAAGATTTTTTACGCTACAAGCACAGAGATCCCATTAGTTCGAGTCCTTATCTTCTCCGAAATCATCACCATTATATGAACTAAATAAAAAACCGCCTACAACCTACTTTAAACTCACATTGAGAAAACTAGAAAAACCAAAACGCTGTCTCGACGCAGCTACGGAAATGAACGCAGCAAATACAAATGTCCTGAGCGTGGTTATTACTACAACGTTTATTCTGTAGTTTTCAGTTTTGTCCCGTTGAAAAGCATAAAACATGCATGCGCTTATGTTCTCTTTGAAAATCCCTCAGAGGAAAACGAGGAAAAGCGAACAAATACGAATTAGTTCACAAGTTGTTGGGAATAAAGAGTGAAAGTTTGAAGCTTCTTTGAGTTCATAGTTTGCCTCGCAAAAAATAACAAGCACATTGACGACAGCATTCCAAGAAATGTATGTGCTCCAAATTTATGCGTTCTGCCTCGTTATTTTCACTGCATGATTATCGCAGTCTTTGTGACTAAGTATGACTGAAATAATAAGTATATGAAGCGAATGCAATGAGTTCTAATAATGAAGCCTCATTATGAGGTAAAGAATAACAGAGGGAAATCGCGGACATGTTAATGTGTTTGTCTAAAATCACTTTTTCGGATCATTATACAATTGCAGACTGTATTATGAATTCGTCAGCGATGAATGGCATACTCAAAACTATTCACGTACACATTTAAGCGAATGCTGACAAAAGAAATGTTCTTGGCAAACGACTTCATTTGACATTGATACAAATACAAAACACTACCAGCATTGCATTAGACTTTTCCAACCAATTTTGAATTTTCACATTCACAGTATTCTCTGTGTTTTGAAAATCATGGGGAATAAGTCGTTTTTAATTATAAAGTCACACTTTAAGCAGCGGTTGAATACAGTAAATTAAAGCCATTGTGGTTTTGAACATACCAGCTAGGACTGCCTAAGTGAAGCTCAGTTAGTTCAAATATGTTGTCAGCGCAGATCAGCAAAAATTATGAAACTCAGTAAACTGCCAAGTTTGAAAAATTCCAACTGCACCCGTTTCCCAAATTATGCATAATTAATTGTAGCATACGTATACATTATTAACTTTGGCTTAGTAATTCATGTATGTAGAATTATGCCTAAATGTGGTAAAATTGTATTTTAGTACTAGACTGAAGTTGGTACTGACAGCCATCTCATTCTCAATTTTTTCGCCTTGGTCTATTTACATTTCGTCGGTGTTACCTTGAGTCTTGAGCCGCGACACATAATCTCATGGCTAACGAACTTTGAATGGACTGTATAGAGTCGGTTGTACAGAGACGATGAGCTAATTACGCCACACAAATGCATTCAGAAAACCATGCATGAAAATTAAACTCTATAGGTCAATCTCTAAGCTGATTTCAGTTAAACGATGAAAAACTTAGTTGGGAAATGTTTTTTAAAAGTGAGTCTTGATTATCAGTGCTGAAGGTTGTGTATATGGAATAATCTTGAAAGTTGTATAAAGGACCTCATTCTCGTAATACAAGCTCCTGCCTTTCTATATACCCAAAAACTTTGTCACTTGGTCCTTTAATGGACGGAAATCGAAAGAAAAAGCGTAAAACTCTTCGCCCAACCACCATTTTTGTAATGAAAGGTAAAGCGTTTACCTTAATATCCAATACACTCAGAGCGGTAATACGAACGCAGACACAAAACGATTTCGCCGTTCCCCCTACCTATCTCCGACAAGAAGGGAAAGTCGCAGTGAAAAGGACGGAAGATATTCAGTTTTCACCTTTAAGTAGGACAAATGTGTAGAGCATGATTGTGTACGGGCGAAAAATGTCGGAAATTAAGATTTTCATCCTGACTTCATGGCTTTACTCAGAAAAAGAGCCAAGTCATTTTTGAGAAAGCCATTAAGCGGAAAATTGAGGACAACGTGGAAAATGTTATGCCTTTCACATAGACAGGAGCATTATGAAGCCAAGAGGAAATCTTCCGTAATCCGTAATCTTTCCGCAAAACCTACTTCTCCTAACTTTGTGCTACGCATTTAAATCCCACTTTACATTATTAACGTCATAAACTTTTGTGATAATCGTAGGCGTTAGCAAAATGCTAATTTTATAAAGCATACCGTCATCCCAGAAAACTTGGGAATATGGGAAAAGCTGTTGAATAAAGTGGACAACTGTTTTCCCCTGTTTTGTTTGGACTGAAAACTAAAACGTTTTGTGACAACAGCTTTATGTTTTTAATGTGCTTTGCTTTCACTCTCCGATGTCTATCTCTATTTTTATTGTAAACCTGTTGGACTCGTGCTGAGCCAGAAAAGATTAAAACATCAACTGCTGCAAGCTTTAAAAATAGTGGATGAATGAATGAATTGTTGAATGCATTACGAGAACAATGAAGCTCACTTTCCTCTCTTTGTCGGTGAACGGATCCGGAAGAGAAAAAAGAGGCTTATTGTTAGCGAATATTTAGGCGTTTTATATATTGAAAACATTTGTTCGTTACAATTCGCAAACTTCCTGGTTTTCCTCCATTCGACAGCTTCGCGTTTACGGATCATTTCCATCAAAGATGCCACTTTTGCAAGACAAGTGGTGAGGGAATGGGCACACTCAACGATACAAAAGTGGAAGGAAGTACACCGGATACTGTACATGCGCGCATTAAATGGGGAAAGTAAGGAATGAAAGTGCTTCCATACGGAAAATTTTGAATATAATAATAAATGAATGGGAAAGGATGAGAGCCTGTGTGCAGTGATTCAAGCATGAAATAAGTTGCTGGCTCATCCTCCTATCAGGACAAGGAGTGCACATGATTTTTTCCTAAACGTAAACTCTCTCTGTAAGAGACACATCAACAATTTACATACATAAAGATGAAACGATACGAGAGAAGCAACATGCTTTCTACGTAAACAGGAGAGGAAGTGATAAACATGCATTTCTATATAGAATTTATAGTATCCGACACAGCCTCAGCTTTCAGTGGAGCGTGCTTTCATATTTCATTTTGCAATAGAAGAGTGAAGCAATGCATGGAGCATGTGGGGATGACGTAATGAATATTCTACGCGAACCACCCGCTCTTTATATCAAACATCACATCTGGACGAGATTTGTATCGTAGCTTCTTTCCTTTACAAATAACAGCTCCACTTTTTTTTGCCTAGGCTAAGAAAAAAATTGTGTAAAAAGTAATTCGGAAACAAGACTCATACTGCACGTCTTCATAAAATGCAAATGAGCTTAAAAGTAATCTGGTTTCGGGAAGCTTGTTGTTTAGAATCAATGCTGTCCCTTGTACAAAGTTGCAGACGCACGTGAGGAAGTCACAAGCGTTTATCACATTGTATCATGCTTCAAACTTGATTCCGCATTCATGAGATTCATGAGGCGTTTAAAAGTAAAATTCAGAGACAAGTAGATTCAGCGTGGAAGCTAATTGCACGTATGTCTTACTGTCTTCATTGTATATATGTATTAACTTTGTGTTACAATTCAGAAGGAACACTATTTTCGAATGGTGACGAGCAGCATTTATAGTGAGAATTTAATTGACACAGTAAAGATTTACGAGGGATATAATTTAAAGTATAGACTTCAATTTCAAATATGTAAATGTCTACAAGAGAAAAATGCTGAATTGGGCTCCTGACTAACTTGTACGTGGAAATATATAGGATGTGGGATATTCTTACCTTGTTTGTTAAATGGGGTTTGTCTTTACAAAAAAAAAGTTGTTTTCAGTTGATAATTGTGTTGTTTGAATTCTTCGTGCAAGTATACACGAACTGCGTCTCTGCTCACTTTCACAGAATTCGCTCAGCAGTAGAACCATCGCACTTTTGTAAATATTTGATTTACTTTGAATGACAACAGTTGAAGGCCTTCCGTAGCCAAGCGCTTCATCGCCCAACCGAGAATCAGTTTGGTTTCGCATTAGTTCTCATTCGGTATCCCACGGTGCTCATAATCCCTTTATTTGTGTTTTAACCCTGACTGTCCATCTCTCACCAAGGGTATTAGTCAACAATTGTTGTATTTATAAAAGGCGGTTTTGGCTGACCTACACGTGGTAGATTGGTCTTTCAGAGAACAACAAAGGCTGCTTCTGTCCACCACTGGTTTTACGGACATTTTTATATGGAAAAGTAGATGACACAAGTTCAGATTATATAGCTGCCCCGAATTACGCAACGTGAAAGCTCTCATTGTGCCACACTCATTTTGTGTGATATTCTCCGCCCAACAAATCCCCCTTGAACGCCTTGATGAAGAAGTAAGATTATAGAACATTCTCCAATTTATTTCGCGCCTGGATACTTCAAAGGTCTAAATCAATAGTGTGTAGCCAGCGAAATGAGTGAGACAAAAGAATGAGAGGAATATTAGATGAAATTGAAAGGGAACAAAGGAAAAATAAAAACAATTTCCAGACTCCCTACATTTTTAACACAATCACACCAAAAAAGTGATTCCCGAAGGACACGTAGGTTCTCTCATTTACCCTTGGATTCCCCGAAATTGCTTTATGTGACACGGGATAAAATCATTTCACACAATAGGTGATAGGTGAAAATATGCCGAATAATTTGTTTTAGCATGAACAAACTAATTGTAAGTTGGAGTTTAAAACGATGCAACAACTACCCAAAAATCTAATCAATTATGTATTAAACAACTTGCTCGAAAGCGAAGTTAAAAACAACCTAATTACCGTTATTAGAGTCGCGTGAAACAATTAGCAACTAGTATTCGACTCTTATCTTCGCCTGGTTAAAATCATATCGGCAAACATTTCAATAATTACAATCAACAGCATAAGTTCCCAATTCCGCACAAACGTTAGAGATCCTCGCTCTTGCAAGCGTCTAGTTTTAGCAGCTAATGTAGTATTATCAACGTAGTTTTTTTATAGAACTTTTAGTGAAAGCGAGAAAAGTTTGAAAATAATGAGCGTATACGTTATATTACCTACGACAGCGAGTTAAATCTATAGGAATACTTTTGACAATAATTGTTCACTTCATTCGACAACAAAACCATCGGTCGATTCGCCGAAAAGTGGACCATTTGCTAAAAGGCCGAGGAGATGTAAAAGCACATACATTTTTCATTGTAAAAGCCCTGAGCTCGCAACAAATGAACTCGTATTCTATATATACATTGGCTTTCTATTTTCCCGCAGATAATGGGATTCGTGTCTATAATATATAAGGCAAGCTTAATCCCACTTTCTCCTTGTTCTCTCTACCTTTCAAAAGGGTACAGTAGTTGATTGAAGCTCCACCGCACACTCACACTCTACCAGACTTTCCCCATTTATTCGATTCCCACTATACTTTCCACTTCATTGGTCCATTCACTTTCTCTCTGACGTATCAGCTCAACTTTCTAAGTATTTTTGGCACGCTTTGCCAAGCCTTGCAATGTCGGAGCGTAGGAGTGTTAATTAGATTATGCTAATTACAGCAGGAACTAGTAGTAGCAACGAACCGAACGGGAGATGAAACGAAGTGGAGTAGATAAAAAACTTGGACTATTAGAGTGGAGTTCCCTACAGGTAGAAGTCTATCTAAAAAGAAAAAAAAATGAAGTTGGTGGAGCAGCCTTAATAAATAGCCTTATGGCTCTCCTTGTGTTACATCTCGATTCCAAAGTTTTCGTCTGACACGTGTAACAACATGTAGATTCTCATATTACATGGAAATATCATCGCCTCACACGGGAAGATGTGTGATACGGTAAAATTACATTGTCACGCTACCAGATCGCATCACATAGCTGCCCTAAAAGACTGGTCGTATTCATACGTACAATTTCTGAGAAAGCATTTCAGTCTGACGTGTTAATTGAATAACAGCAAACTTTCATTATTCGTTGGCGTAATTTCGGGACGCAGACTCAAACATTGTCTCTTGAAAGTTTTTGAAACATGAACAGGAAGAACACATCATATCCTCGAAGACTGAAGGTTCAAATGGGGAAATAGTACTGAAATGAGTGCAGATAGTAAAGATAGTATCTACTCTCTTTTAGCGCATATGGTTGAGCAAACATTTCATTTTCCAAGAAACAGACGCGACGACACACGATTCGTGAAGATGTAACCTACAGTCAAACCTAATGACTGCTAATTATTCATGCTATTTGATTTACCCCACGAAAATTCTGTGTAGAAATACAACTTCATTTTCACTGGGCGCATTTCACATGAAACATGGATGTATTTAGCACAATTTCAAGTGTAAACTACATGAGCACACTGGGGCACACTATTCGTCAGACGTCTGACTTTTCATAATTTTAGAATTCAAACAAAAGAGTACATAACTATTCATGACTCATGAGCCTTACATGTTTGCATATAAACCTATGCAAATGAATGAGTGTGAAACGTAAGTGTGAAAGGAGAACAACGAAAAACATGAAGCCATAGCGTTCATCATCAACAACATCGCATTAGGGAGATTGAGGGAACGTAACGTGACAAGTTCGTTAGACCTGAAGAGCTGAGAGATGATGAAGTATGAACATCATCTGCATAATTTTCAAAGGGGCCTTTGGCCTTCTCGAGAGACTTGTGTCTATGCATGTGGAGTGCCTCCAGCATTCTGAGAAAAAGTAAGATTTTTTTTTCATAAAATTCAAATGCCTTTTTTCTCCATCTTGGTTTCGTAATAATACCGAGAGAAATAAAAAATAGCGTCTGTGTAAAAGCCTACATAAAAATGCAAGGATTCTAATATTTGCTTTCCATCATGAGCACACAGAGTCTCATTTCATTGCACGAAAAAGGGCTCACCGGGTGTAATATCATTATTCAGAGAAAATGCTCACTTAATATTCATATCTTTCTAAGCATGTGCATGTACCACACATCCGAGATCCCGAATATAAAAGGAATGCCTAATCTTGCGTGCACTCTCCTTCCTCTTAGCGCTAATGGACCTTCAGTGTACACCGGAGAGGAGCTCCCTTGACTTTTTCAAATGATGAAATTTAATCCTGCATTTACCACCGGGAACACTATGTTTGACAAGTGAAAGCTGACTCTTATCCCGGACTTACCTTGTTTTTTTTATTCACTTGACTGGCATAACTTTCAGGTGGTGAAAGTCCGTTGACGGTGAATGACAGCACTTTTTATTCGAGTGCGGAAAAAGCTGGGAAGGTAATTTTGACTGGCTTTATCCGAAAAAAAGTGATGAACACGTGTGTCCTCGAAACTTTAATGTATTCCAAAATCGTATTTAATGATCATATTTATTCAAAATCCACTCAACAATGCTGCACACCCACACGTATTCAATATTAGGTACGGTTTTTTCAGAATCTCTGTTATTACCAAATGTAGCTCACTTTCCCCAAGTCATTGCACACAGGTCACATACACAACTCTAAAGAGTTTAATCGTCACGATGTCATTAGCTTAATTTTAATATTGTTCCGGGAACACACACCCATCCATACAAATTGGAGAAGCGATGATGCTAACAATAATTACGTAGTGCTCCATAACCATTTGGAGAAAGTGCTAAATTTTTACTACACTGATAAATGTTCATTGAAAAGTGCTTAGACCAGAGAGAGAGAGTACGTCGAATGAGTATTACACTTTCTCCGAAGCTTTCCTGGGGTTGTAAAAGGGGAACAACCCTTGCCACTATATAACCCGTATGAATTACTTATCATGTAGATCCGGTGAGATATGCCATCTATTTTTGCGACTCCATTACCCCATCATTTCCAGCTGTGATCCCAATGGGGCTCTCCATAACAGCAGCGTTGTTCGTAGGGCTGGCACAGCACTCACTCACCAGCCCTGAGGAAGTCCTGCTCTTGACAGCCTCTCCTAAGGTGGTCATTGGAATAACATCGCCATTGTTGGAATTGCACTCGTTGTTCCCCCCGCCGCTCTTGAAGAGAGGCTCATTAGCATTGTTCAGCGTGGGGCTGTTGGTGGAGCCGCTTTTGGAATTAGTCATGTCATGATGCAATGTGCTCTTAGTATTATTGTTGGGGCTCAGCTGGTCTTGCTGCTCCTTATTATTATTTCGACATTTTGCCCTCCCGTCCTCCTCCGTGAGAAACGTCACAGACTTCCCAGAGCCACTTGGGCTCCGACTCAATCCCTTCGTCATGGACGGTGGAGCGAGGAGGGTGGAGGTGGTCGTCGTGAGTTGCGAGGATGCCGGTCCAGTGACCACGGCTGTGGTGATGATATTGTGAGCTCTCTTATTACTACCCTTTTTGAACGAGGAGGCCGCCGGGGGAGCGGAAGAGGTCATTTGGAACGAAGCCGCCGGAGCAGTGGCCGCCGTGGAGCAGGCCGCTGCAGCAGCCATTGAGGATCAAAGAACGGTCTCATTTGTACACGTCCTCGGCCCATTAACGAGGGAGTACCGGGAGGACCCGTTGTGCCTCGCGGAGGCCGTCCCACCTCGGATGAATAAGTCTTTGAATGTTTCCCGGAACTGGCGAGACATGCCGCAGTAAATGGCGAAATTGATGGGGAAGGACAGTGTGATGAAAAAGTTGGAGAAGAGGATCAACACAGAGATGAGATCGCCCTCGATAAAGGGCAGCTCCACGACCGTGTTTGAAACGAGGTGGAGCACCGTGAGAATGGCGAGAGGTACTTCAACAAAGAGAAACACTGTGACCACCACAATGAGCATGATTGTCGTTGAATTCGCATCCCTCATCTTGCGACACTCGTTCGCCTTCTTATTGTCTTTGAAGAGCTGGAGTCGCTTCCGCTGTGCCTCCTTCATGGCACGGAACAACAACGAGTTGAGAACGAGCAGGGCGACGCAGGGTCCGGTGTGCACGAAAATGACACGGAACCAGAAGTAGTAGTTGAAGTAGTAGTCTGGCGTGATGTACTCCATCATCCAGTGAGCGAAATGGAACACACACACTTGATGTGGCTCACCCTCCCATTCGATCGTGTCGACTGTATAGTAGTGGTGGCGTAGTTGATTGGCGAAATGCTCGTGATGTTCAGGTACGGGACTAGGGTGATATTGTCTGGTGAGACGGTGGCGTTTTCAGGTTCCAGGGAGCTGTCGTAGTCGGGCGTGGGAGGGCTGGCGGGGAGGTGGAACTCATTGCTGTCATCCATGAATCCTCCACTGACTCCACTCAGGTCCAAATCTGTAATACAATTCAAAAGGATGAGTGGTCATTTAAAATGTTTTCTCTTGTATTCTCTGAACGTATTTTAACGGTTTTTAGTTGGTACGCATTACGCAAAAGATTAGTAGAAATGGAATTATTGTAGTGAAACGTAAGCGTGGTATATCCAATCTAGTGACATTGGGGTAAAATGCTCAATATAAAAAATCCGCACTTGGGCACGGAACTGTGTATTTTTGTGAGCCACTTCACAACCTTCGATATGTGTTTTTGATACTTAGAGGTGGAACTCATTACTGTCATCCATGAATCCTCCACTGACTCCACTCAGGTCCAAATCTGTAATACAATTCAAAAGGATGAGTGGTCATTCAAAATGTTTTCTCTTGTATTTTAAGCTATTCTCTGAACGTATTTTAACGGGTTTCAGTTGGTACGCGTTACGCAAAAGATTAGTAGAAATGGAATTATTTCTAGTGAAACGTTAGCGTGGTATATCCAATCTAGTGACATTGGGGTAAAGTGCTCAGTATAAAAAATCCGCACTTGGGCACGGAACTGTGTATTTTTGTGAGCCACTTCACAACCTTCGATATGTGTTTTTGATACTTGGCTATTTGGGCTTTTCTCTAATATCCTTAATTGGATTGAATTCGAAAAAGTGGACACATACAAATACGCACTAATTCATGGCTGTGAGGTTTTTAGTTTCATGGTTTTAGTAATCCTTTGATAGATAAACACATCAAAACGAAAGTTCGTTCTGGCGATTGCGAAAATAAATTATGTGATGTACATATATACGTACGTTAAAACAGGATGGAAGCATTTAATTTGGGGAACTTGACCAAATCACGTATACACACCTAAATAACATTTGGAGACGGAGTGGTTTCCTTTTTAGCTGTCCGTCGTCAATGCCATTTTTTACAGGTTGCGAATTAGGAGGCAATACGTAAGCTTTGGCCATTCGTGATTATTTTGCTAATGAGCCCAACATATACTACAAACAGACGTTGAAAGAGACTCTAATTTATTACGATCAAGAATTTCGCTTACTGTATGTACTTCTCCAGAAGTATTTTTTTTTTGTATTCGGCATAATATTCTATAGTGCTTAGTTAAAATAACCACTTCCAGATGTCCAAAAATTAGGAGGCAATACGTAAGCTTTGGCCATTCGTGATTATTTTGCTAATGAGCCCAACATATACTACAAACAGACGTTGAAAGGGACTCTAATTTATTACGATCAAGAATTTCGCTTACTGTATACCACAGTGTGTACTTCTCCAGAAGTATTTTTTTGTATTCGGCATAATATTCTATAGTGCTTAGTTAAAATAACCACTTCCAGATGTCCAAAAGAGTGAAGTAGATTGAGTTGAAAGTGCACTTGAACACGTGCTTCGCTATTGAATGAAAACAGAAACTCTCCAATACGTTTTCCATTTGCCAAATTTGTTTTTAATCAACTGAGTGGGAGCCGTATGCCTGTCATTGATCTACGTCTAAAAACAAAGCGAATGAGAGTAAGAAAATGGAATAAAATGAAAATGAGGATAAACAACTGCACCATCGTTCAAACGTCGGATTTGCTTTCGTTTCAGAGCCCGTCATTCAAACCAAGTGCATATAGCCTGCATGTCGTAGTAATATTTAGATTTTTATCAAATGCTTCATCTCTTCCCATCAAGAGTATATACAGGCATAACATCTTACTTGATTGGGAAATAAAAATCCTTTTCCGTACTTTCAACTTTACTGTCTGCATTTTATTACGGTTTGGCAGCAGAATTGTCACGGAATGGACAGCACACTTTGTTAATGACTCCATGAATGACGCGCAGTGTGGGGGTCATAAACGATTTCATTTCGTAATTCAGTTCTCTTTGACTCAAAAAGACGGGTGTGGCAACCATTTTTTGTTGAGACTACTCTTATTGTTATTAAAAGCGTTTCAACCACAGTAATGTCAAAACCACTTGTATCTTTTCATGTGGAATCGTTCAAGTGGAAAGTGGCTCCAGTTGAAATCATTCTGAAGTAGTAGATCTGCTCTTTGGAGATGTACGATAGGAAGCGGTTTTTTAGTAGAAAACTTGTCAAGAACTTGAGCAGTAGCGAGACGGTCGATCAATGATGACTGTTATGTTACAGCTCAGCGGATATATAATCGTACGGGAAACATTTCACATTTTGATAAATACTCCGTTTTCCACTCTACGAGAAGTGTAGGGACGACGGAAATAGGTCGCCGGAGCAAGTTGGGTTCTCTTTATTTCCGGCATCGTAATTTTCTGGGTGTCATTTGAGAGAATGAAACCGATTTTGTATCACAAATGTATGTGCACACAATATACGTTATCGTCATGCTTTACGGACAAAATCTATAAAAATGTTGTGATCTTGCTTGGAAACATACGGAAATGAATTTTTAGCCTCTCTTTTAAGTACTTTTTACTCCGAATACTGCACACATGCTGCGGTTAGTGGTTCTGTTTCCCCCAAAAGCGACTTTAGTAAAAATCAGTAGCGACCGATCTATATTTGCACGGGTTGAATGACTACGAACTACGGAGTTTTTCTGATGCGCGAGTTTTTATAGAGTGTACGTCAAGTACATCTTTGTGGAAAACAAATCAGTAGCCATCAATAATGAGTTTTCCTTCACGACAGATGTACAAATAGAAGAAATACAATTAATCATTGGTCTTGAGTTTCCTTTTATGATGGAAGCCAGTCAGCATCTGCTATTTAAATAAGAATTGCTACGTATGTTGGAGATAACTCGAAAATGTATCAATATGTGACAC
>JAHZMW010000142.1:0-50807 GCA_027743745.1 Alloscopus bannaensis
CTTCTTGAGTAGACAAAGCTACTCTCGTTGACGTTTTGTACATTTCCTCAGCACAATGCTGGCGGTCTTAGCTGACCTTAATTGCTTAGGCAGTACAGCATTCCCTTTCTTTCTGACTTCTTCCTCATCCAGTCAGTGGAGATGCTGTACGACCATTTTTATGCTAATGGATTCTGTGACTTATGATTTCATGAGTTTTATTGTTTGACATGCACCTTTTGTGCTCTTTGTAATTTTACATGAAACGTTGATGTTATTTTCGTGAATACATGTCTAAAAATGTTCCGTTGACCACAAGCGTTTTTTTCTAAACTCAACCCACTTTTTGGCTCCTTTGTCTTAGAAGTTTTCGTTCTTACATTCGTTGTTCATATAAAATACTTGCCTTGCTACCCTTGAGTTGAACACTTGTACCTTTTCGACGTGTCTGCCTGCTCACACACAAAGAGCATCTTGTATTTGGTTTTCATTGAGAAGTTGTAAAGAAAAGATTAATAAGAAGACTACCATATTCAGTTATTTTAATATCACCTACTTCATCCTGTGTCGAGCTACAAATATCATTTATTTCTTCTGCTTCTGCAATTGTTTTACCATCTTGGGCATCTCAGCTAAACTACAAAAACGGAGGAAGTCAGCAAGAGTCGGCGCAAGTCACCAATTAGTGATTTGCGGTGATGTATTGCTTGGATCATACAAAGATATTTCTGACTGAGACACAAACTCTAAAATGAGGACGCTTTTGCTGAATTTTTGGTAACTATATAATTTAACTAGCTGTCGCGTGCGGTTCATGAATGGTACCTTTAAATTGCTATACGTAACTTAAACTGATCAAGTATTGGAATCGATCACAAGTTGTGAAATAAACAAATGGAGGAATTTTTATAGGGTGTATTTATGAGAAATATGACGATGCCGCAATGAAGTATGCAAAATGTTGTGTCAAAATATGCGAGTATGCCAATTGTTAGTGTATGTCAAAAACACTGAAATGTCGATATGTCAAACGCCGTATGTCTTTTAACCGAACACGCTGGGAGCAAATTGTACACTCGGATTCAAATTTTACACTCGAGTGCAAATTTTACGATTGGTGCAAGTTTGAACTAGGGTGAAATCAAGGCATTTCCAGAAAGCTCTGTTTCCGCGTGATCGTCATGACACGTTACTTAGTTAGTCACTAGTTGAAAATAGAGCTGAGTGGACAGACAAATTTTCTAGGCTCGGGCCCGCCCAGGCTCAGTTAGTTTACAAAAACGTGTGTCTTACCCGTCCAAGAAGGAACAAATTTTTTACCCGTCCAACCAACAATATATTTTGAGTGCCCGCGCACCCGTCTAGAAAAACCCCAACAAATTGAACAAGTTTATATATTTTATTTATTTTATTTATATTTTATATTGCTTAAAAATAGCAGTTTAGAAAATACACGTCCAGAAATAATTAAACCAGCAAAGCAAAACTCTAAATTTATAAGAAGATCAAGAACTTCAGTCAGCGTCTCAGTAGTCGGCCCCCGTCGCTGGCGTCCTGTGTCCCCATCGCGTCTTGCTTAGCACCTTCCACAAACGGAGACGACTGAGTAGAGGATGATGGAGACATTTTGAAAGTTTCGATAACAATCAAGTTGTACAGCTTTTGTTATAGCACATACAATAATTAAATACTTGGAAACAAACAGGAAGTAAATTCACGGTGCGGTTTTGCTATTGGGCTGATGGATGATGACGTGATGAACGCAGGTAACGAATGGTGATGTGAAAGTCAATGTGAATGAAAATAGCAAGCAACTCTTTATTTTGGATGGGGCGCCCCTCAAGTTTTGCTACTATTGCAAGTACCATTTAACATTTAGATTTTTTAACAAGCTTTGTTTGTCTTATTTTAGTTCAGTTTCTGCAAATAAGAATATGAAAAGTTGTCGGGTTTTCAGCATTCCGAAAGTCTCGTGATTCTGAAATGAGTTGGGCCCCATTAACAGCCCGAGCTCGGTTACATTTAAAGCCCATCCAAAAAGGCTCGTTTGTAAAAACAAAAAACAAAGCCCGCTCGTCCAAGTCCATGAATTTCTCCAGGGAAAATATTAGTGAGAGGGGGGGGAGCGGAAAGAGACGTCGAGGGTCCAAACACACACTATGGTGGTGAATTGCCCAGGCTCGGTACTGTCCAGACGGGCCTGAACGGTACATTGGGTGGTACAGTTATTTTCAAGTACTGTCCAGCACTCAGCTCTAGTTGAAAAACAGGTAATTTCTCAACCCTGAAAACGCAGTTTTTGCTGCGAACACGCTAGCAGCGTGCGCAGTAACATCACATGACGATAACGTGGAAGCCGAGGCACCTTTAGATATCTTTGTACAAGGGTAAAATTTGAAGTAAGGTGAAATTTTAACTCGGGGGCGAATTTTGTGTAATTTTCAATGCATTTGTTCGCTTTGTGACCCATCTAGTCACTTTAAATGCCTGAGCAGATGGTTGCGTGTACGAGGGTGCTGGTTCAAGTGAGAGTCTGGAACTCAAACTGTCTAGTGAGTTTGATTCCAACCATGTGGTATGTTGTTAGTGTTACGTTCTTTCTTATTTACGGGACCAAGGACTTTCAACATTCTTTCCATCATTTTGGAGAAGAAATGCTACTACTCCGCAATGTATGCTTCATCATACAAGATGGGTGCACACCAATTTTACTAACATTGTTCCGCTTTGCAATTTGCAACACATAGCTGAAAGCATATTATTGCTATGCGTTGAGTTTGGCTGCGTCGTTGTTTTGTATATGTGGTAGCTGTGCGAGCGAGTTGCATAGAAACGGGCCCGGCTAACTCTAGCAAACACAGTCAACTTCGTTCCTTCGCCTTGGCCACATCTCTTCGCTCTCTCAGCTTTCTCTTCAAGCAGTTTCCCTCCAACAGCATTCACTTTTCTAGCTTTCTTGTTCCCGACATTGTTTCCTTTGGATAAGGCTGTGAACCTTCATTAGCTGGATTTAATCAAACATTCTTCAGTACTCTCGACTCCCATAATTAATCGGGATAGTATTTTTCCACTGGAAAAAGCATATTATATTGGTTCAGTTGATTTGCTATATCATTGACTCTTGAAAAAACAAGTCTCACGTGCTTCCCCACCGTGTCTGCGGTTCCAAATATAGCAACCCCTGATTTACCACCACAACGTTTAAAAAAATTTTCTTTGAATTTGTTCACCATTTCACGACAGAAGGGTTGACCGCGCGTACCTCATTCTACCCCCTCATCACTATTCTGCTTCGCTGACGTCAGTATTCAGAAAAAGTGTCACGTCACAGACCAGTGATTTGTTTTCTATATATGTATTGGGTTGTCAACAATTGCTAGACTTGCAACTCTAAAATCTAGTAAATGGATCTCCCTGTATGTGTAAATAGCTGCGCTGCTTAAAGATCCACAACTAAATATGTGGGTGCACTTGTGATTGATTTCGGAACAGGGTCAGTAGCCGCCAATGGTCCACACATACAAATAACAAATTCTCTCAGCACGCTGGCGTCACAAGCGTTCTGGAGCAGGCTTTCCATGCTCTACATCAAATAAATCCTGAAACGGGCTATGCACGGGGTAGGAGAGGTGGCCTGTAAAAAACACGGTCATTTTAAAAGTGAGTGAGTTTTCCTACCGGTTGTCAAATGTAAAACAGTTCTGTCACTGACTGGAGATTATCTGCAACAAAGAAAGTGAAAACAAATTGTGTTTGCTTGTGAATACGATTCATTATGGAATTCGTAAATTTATGGACATTTATGAATCCATGATGGATGAACTCGAAACAAAGTAGCAACTCATTAAAAGACTACGCGTTTCCTCAGTCAGATCTCTCCTGAGGGATTGGAGTTTGTTGTGCTACTACAACCACACCTGCTTGCCCTCAGCTTTCACCAAATTATTATGCATTCGTTATCATGTCATGAAACGCGCCCTGTTGTGCAGATCTAACTAAACTTCCTTGTTCTATAGTGTGCTTTGAATCCCTTCTATTCTTACCACAAATCTTCGCAGGGATTATACCGACAGACCACCATGACAAAGTTCTCTGCTCAAATCAGACAGGGGTTGGTTGTGTTCTGTGCAAATAGAGAGAAAGTTCTTTGTTCAGCTCGAAACGCGTCGAATATATATGTATCTGAGGAAGTAAACCTTCAGTGATTAACTAGACGCTCATAGTGTGTCGTTACTTTTCCAGGAAAGACTCTGTACGCTGATGTTGTTTAGGGAGTAACAGACTTGTGTGGACGTTGGCTCAGCGTCAACTCACAAAATATACAGAGAATTATCAAACGCTGAGAGATGGGGTTGATTGGAGAAATTTAGACCCACATGACCCAGGGAAGGCGAGATGCAACAACGAAGTTAATTTTTTTCCGAGCCCATTGTTCAAAGGAAACTTGTTTAACTGAGAGATGTGAATAGGAAGCAGGAGCCCTCGCCAAATCCAGCTATGATTTTGTGAGAAAGTGCAGACGTTGAGGAAGGAGAGTGAGTGAGGGGCGCACTGAATTTAATTTCATCGGGAGATGCACTTGGAAGAAGGATGCGATAGTGAAGTCAGAAGAATGAGAAGAAGGAAAAGTGAAAGTAGCGGGGAGAGGGAGCAACGAGTTGCCGCAGGCTCGGCAACGTACACCAACCCCAACGAGGGCATTGGTGATAGTTGTAGTGTAGCTAGAGTTTTAGATTCTTGTTGTAACTCGCCAAAGGGGAGCGATACCATTCCGAGGGGAGGTGGGCGCAGGATGATTGTAACTTCCCTGAGTGAGGATGAATTTGCTTCCAGGACGAAGATGTCGAGCCGGGGACACCAGAGGTGGGCTCTCCACTTGGGACTCCCGTTGCTCCTCTTGTACCTTCTGAGTGCTCAACATTGTTCCTCCGAAGTGGTTCGCTTGAGACATCCGGACCATCTCTTTTACAGCGATAGAGGCGGTGGGGATGTTGGAGGAGAACAAGCAGGTGGGTCTCTAATCGCCTTCCGCCATCCTCTTGAAATCTCGTCGGAGAACGAAGATCACGGAGGATTAGCACCTCATCACCGGGGAAGTAGTCACACGAGTGCTTTTGGTCACAAAACGCGGAGTCACAGCAGAAGCAAGGACTCAAGTATTATTCCTGAGCAGGACTGGGGCAGTGATATTGGCACCCATGCCGAAACGAAAATAATGACCATGAGTAGTGCATCAAGCAGTGGAGGACATCTGGGGGATTACCATGCCTCTGTGCCGCACGCTCTACGACTCCTCTCCAGCGATTCCTCCTCCGCAGCTATGCTCGAACGAGAGCCTCCCATCTACTTCGCTCGTCAAGGAAATGAACCCGGAGGGGTCGAGGAGGAGCATCCGATCGAGAAGAAAGAGAACGCGAATGAGAGTGCAGACGGCAAATTGTTTCCCCCTGACCTCTTCACCCTCGAGCAGAGACGGCAGGGATTTGTTATCTTCTACATTCTCGGCGTCATCTACATGTTCGTCGCGCTGGCCATCGTGTGCGACGAATTTTTCGTACCCTCCCTCGACGTCATCATCGAGTTCCTGGCCATTCAGGTGAGTAATACTGTCGATGCGGCTCTGGCTAACAATCTCTTTATTGAACGAGCTGAGCGTGCTCTCGCAGTAGTCCATGTAATCAAAACAGGTTCAAATGGAATTGGGGGCGTGTCTGTCTGCACGGAAAATACAAGCACAGGGCATGAATATTTGAACATTCCTACCATGTAACTATTAATATGATATATGCTCCGTCTCGCTCTTTTTACAACCCCTTGTTAAATACTTAAGCACACTTGTATCGAAAGTGGGTTTGCGTCATGCCCCCAACACATGGGGAAACGAGCTTCTTGTCAATATTTTAAAATACGGAAACTAATTGCGTGTTTTGAGAGTGAGCATACAAATGACGATGCATTACGTAAAACATCCTTTTCCCTGGTTTTATTCGTTGTATTGGTATTAGCCAAGAGGATATACGTAGGTATGCGACAAAACTAGCCGTTTTTTGACAGGGGCAATATAAAAGGCAACCAAATCTCCTTTGTCCTTGGCAAGCGTACTTTTGCATCAAATCGAGACAAAACTAAAAAAACAATTGTACGATGTTGTCTTACTGAGATTGCTTTCTTGGCTTTTATCTATTGGAAATGTCAGAAAAATGACGAATGGGGGAAATATGCATAAACGACCTTCACTTCCTTTTAACAAATGTCCTCCATTCGTTTCCATATCTGGAGAACCGAGCAATTTATATGTTCAACTTCCATTTCTACTTTTTCATCGTCACCCACCACTGCTGTTATTGTGAGGAATAGGAAACGCATAAACTGTATGGCTGATGGGAACTTGTGTAAAACCAGATAAGTCGAGTGTGCCTTTTCTAGTGAGTCGCGTCATTGTGAATGGAGAGCCTTTCTCCTGAGAACACGAATGAGTGCCAGCTTTCTACTTGTGAGAGCACGCGAGGTTTCCCTCCTCTCCCTCTCTCTCGTAAAAATGCCAGAGCTATTTCGAGAATAACTTGAAGATGGCTACTTTTTAAAAGTTTAGGTCAACAATCAGGAGAAAAGAAATTCTTTTGCGAATTGACCAAACATAGAGTGGCCAAAAAAGAACACAAGCGAGAGGAAGAGGGGGAAAGAAAAATGGATGGTTCGAAGGAAGTGGAAATTCTCCACATTAATACATTATGCATGACTGTGTGGATACGTACGTGTACGTACACACGATGACGACCCTAGCCCAAACAACTGTGTAGTATACACACGAGTTTCTCCCCCTGCAGCAAAGGAGATGTTAAAGCGTAGTCGAGTCTGTGTAATCAAAGAGTTCTTGTTTCTCGAGTTTTATTTTCTGGCTCTCTTGAGAAACTAAGAAGTTGGGTAAGCACAGGAGAGCTACTTGAGTAGATCTCTCGCTCCTCCAAAACAGAAAAAATTATTGGTGCGTGAGAAGAAGGGAAACAAACAAAAACTCTGAAAGTCCAACGCGAAACATCAGAAACGATACAGAAAGTGGGATCTCTCTTCTTTCCTTTCTCACAATTAAAGAGACAAAAAAGACTAACAAAACGAAGAAAGTTGGAAGTTGTTCCGCGGTGGTGCTGTGAGTGATACACCAAAGGCAAGAGAAAGAGAGAGAAAGCTGAGAGTGAGCCTCGGAAAAGTGTTTCCATTCAAAGTCTTTTGGGAGTCAGAAAAAAAGCAAAGCCATTGATGTGAGATGTGTGATCGGTCTTGCAAAGCATTTCAGAGAGAAGGAGAGACAAACTTTTATCGACAAGACTAATACGGGGAAATGTTACACCATGTCTCAGGCCAGGGAGAGAGATAAAAATGGGTGGGCTCTTAAATGGAAAACACGCTGTTGGGCCATCCTCCATGACTGCTACTACTACTACTAATTAAGGGCTCTGACAGGGTAAATAAATTTGAAGTGAACAACAAGCAACGCATTTGTGGGCATTTACTTTGAAAGGTATCAGGCTTGGGGAAGACAGCTAAACCAAGGCTAAAACCAGTAGCATTTTTTTAAACAAAGTGGAATGGACCAGTATGCTATGGATGGAACGGTTTTTACTCTTTCGCTTTCCCACTCTCCGCTGCGTGTTTCAGCAATCATATTACAAAGGCAAGGTCGGATATAAACGGATATTGGTCTCCGTGTAATATAAAGCCGCAGTAAACATAGATAAGGCATTTACCTGTGAACCAGAACCCATTTAATTCTTACTTTTTTGTGATTTTAGGATGACGTAGCTGGTGCTACGTTCATGGCAGCCGGGGGCTCCGCTCCGGAGCTGTTCACCAGCGTTATAGGTGTTTTCATCTCGAAGGATGATGTCGGCATTGGCACCATCGTTGGTAATTTTTATAGCTACCTTTATTGCTAGTCTAGTCTGAAATAGAAATGTGACTCGACTAGAGAAGGTGTTGGTTGACGAGCGTTTCTCGTGTTTTGTTGACCTCCTCCTCTGACCAATTGGTGAATAACGTAAGCCTTGTGCTCTAGTTTTTCTTTGCCACGCTCAATCAACCCCCTTCCATCACCACTGCACCTTTTTACATATACCTGTTCTGCTGCTCTTCTTCCTCTGGTCGTCACCATCTCAAAGAAGCAGAGAGACCCAATCCAACCCTTGTCTCTTTATGTGTAAAATACTTGTCTCCGTCCAACCCAAACCGTGTGTTTGCTGTTGTGACACCTTTCTCCCACCTGTGGGTGACGACAAAACGTCGAGCGCTCATCCCTGCTGACGCGATATTGTGTCTCTTGGTGTGTATTGCTGTTGTGTTGCTTCCATCGTTCCGTGTGTGCAGTTGGAGGACTCTCGCTCTTTCTCTGTCATTTTTCATATATTCCTTTATACCTTTGATTACGCTAGCCTTAATAATGTGTAGCGATATATTACTGTTAAATAGCTTTTTGTACTTTGCGCTTTCCCCTACTTTGCTCATTGCATGCCTCCCATTATTTTAACGAGCAGACATATACAATTTCCAAAAGTTGTTCACCTAATTGAAGGCTTCCACTGCCATCCTGCTGCTTCACAAAATAGCAACGTACAATAATAACGTAATTGAATTTTCACTTCTGAAATTGTTCGTAGGGCGTGGTCTTTCTCTCGCGTAGTGTCGCAAGTCGTTAGTCTCTCTTTCGCGTGAAAACATGTGTGATAATAATGCAACCAAGGTCATTTTAAAGCATAAAACATAATATCCATTATGCACACTATAACACACCACATGTATTCAATTGCGAACACGTTTTATTTGCAACTTGGTCTGATTTCTCTGGCCAAACTTTGTGAAGGGGAATAACAGACCACGCCCAAGTCGAAAATATGACGTTCTTTCTTCCACTCCTGTGTTTGCTCAGATACAAAAAGGCTGGAATTACACAAAATAACTTTACTTTTGCTTGCGCAAGTGTCAAAAAAATCGTTTGCTTTCTTAGCTTTTCTATTCTTCACATTCGTAATTGCGCATCGTTAATATTTATGCATTTTTTCTCTACCCCTTAATCCCTCTGAAATTGTTACCCTCTCCATTTGGAATTTCCATTCTCATCTCTTTCTCGTAAGTTATTCTTCGTGACTGTAAAGCTGTGAGGGAAACCCAGGTTGTCACACATGACACTCTCGACGTGCAGAGAGAACGTGAGTGTGAGTAGCAGCTGTCTTCATAAAACGGTGGGAGAGAAGAGAACTTTCCTCTTAAAACACTTGTCGACACACTCGAGGCTAATTTAATTAAAAAATCCACACATGTCTAGAGCTCTAGAGAGAGGGAGAAAGTCAGAAAAAAGAACTGTCGACATTTTATGAATCCTCTGCTCCCATAGCGCATTTCCTCTTTCATTCAGCCTCATATTTAAAAGAGTTGGCGAATTTGCTCCATTTTACCTTTTCGCCAAAAATATATCACAGCGCACACATATACCTAATAATATGTTTTTACTTTCTCTTGCGCCTGTCATTTCCTCATGGTCTCTGTCATGAAATAGATGATCACTTTCGCAGAGAGAAAGAGAAACGTTACATGCATGCATATAATACAATCGGACAGAGTCTCGAACTTGAAGGGTATCGAGTGTATTTCTCGTTGTGACACTAGCTCTCCTTTTTCACCCTGGCATTTCCCCTTCTCTGGAAATGGGACAAGTTGAGAAAGCAGAAAGCAATTACTGGCTCAAATGTACACATTCCTATAATGTGGATTGAAAGCTTGCTCAATATACTTCTATGTGCTTCGCACTGCTTAAGCGTATGTGTACTATGCATTTATTTATCAACCAGGAGTTTTGTCCTTCGAGTTTTTTTTTTGCATTTCGCCTTTTTCCCCAAATATTTATCGATGCCCTCTAGATTGTCAGGTGCAGAGTGAAAGTCTGACTTGATTAAAACCTTTTGTATGCAAACATCACAAAAAATTCCCAACGATCATCACTGAAGCTGTTCACTCACTCTCCCCTCAAAAAGCAAAAAAAGATTGATCGCAAGCCGAAAAAGTAGCATCCGATAAAGGCGACTTTCTTTCATGTCCTTCATACCTCCGCCATCACTTTTGCTTACTCCTTGCCCTTTCATATTTTGTCGTTATTTTTGTGGCATATACATATATTTATGCAACCACTTAAGTCGAAACAAGTTCGGAATGTGGGACAAGTTTTAGGAGACAGCGAGTGAGCACTGCGTTTGGCGGTATGGCTTATCCCACAACGAAATATTTGCCAATCTAAAAGTAAATCCTGTGAGAAAGCCACATCATGTTCTCTCTCTCTCCCTCCCTGTTAGAAGAGGAAAAATCATGGTTGCTTTGATCCTATCAAGTAAAAAGTTACAAACCCCAGAAGTGATGTCTTGTAATGTAGTATACTCGGCAAGAAAGCTAGAGAGACGAACGTGAGTGGGCTTTGGTTATTTCGATGAGTCAAGAAGAGGAAAGTTTGAGTGCATAAATTTTTACGTTATATGAAAACTAAAAGAGTAGCACACAGAAAAGAGAGAGTCTGTGTGTGGGTAAAGGAGGGCAAGTAGAATCGATCAAATCCTCTCACAACGTAGATTCCACCATAAACATAATATATATACAAAAATTCATCGACAACACACATACATCTCAAGATCCCTGGACAAGCTCGGAAAAGACAGTTTTTGTCGAATGGGTTTATGTCAATTCCATCCGAAGCTTTTCGCTCTGCAAGCTGTCTGTTGCCTTCTCTCTTTTTAATTCAATCTGAAATGTAGATGAGAGTTCGCGCTCGCTAAACTCTTGCTTCACTTTGGCATTTGCGGATGTTCCACTATAAAAAAGCAGAAGAAAACAGGAATCATCCTCCAGGCCAGAACCTATATTATACCACGCATGTGAACACTCAGTGCCCATACATTAAAGAAGGGCGGATATGTCTTGTCTGATTTTCTCTTGCTGTCTCCATCTTGATTGCTATTTGCCCTACTGCCGTCTGCAAAAGGCAGAACAAACTCTTTGCCCTGGATCCCAGTGTTGTGGAAGTTGTTGGTTTTTGTGACTCTGTTGCGAATTTATTAGAGCGTTTATTGCAAGTCATAATTGAGGAGTCTCGCGCTGAAAAAGAGCATCATTTTGGCTTTTTGTTTACAACAAAATACTCATGTACACACATTGTGGGGATTTGACAAGCTTTCTCCGAAAACGTGCTTTCTCTCTCTCCCCCTATGACGCCAGACTATGCATCCGTTTTTACTCATGACTTCCTCTCTCTCTCTCTCCCTTGCGGACAATGTGCCCAGCATAGAACAGTCAGACGCTCTCCTGCTGAGGAGACGTGCTGCACGCATAGTATCGTACTAGTTCAATACATAACAACAAGGGCTGAAATGAACATTTCAGTTTCCGAGCAGACGCTATAAAAATCTGGAAAAATTGACAGTGATGCCATAATATTGACGCACAGGGATATATGTATATAGTATAGCAAAAATATTATGTTGTTACCACACACATTTTCCTGCCTTGCCCAATATCTTATCAATTTGCGTGGCTGAATGTTGCATTAATATTAATGACGCCATGGAACAGCCTTGTCCCAGGAGAGAGATTGAGAAAATGTGTACACGGACACACTTTGGGATTGACCTGACTCCGGAGTGCTGTAGCAGAGTTGACCTTGTTGATAACAAATCTCTCTCTTTTCTCTAGGATTGTGTATGCATGACTTGGCGTGTTACAGACGATCCAAAAAAATGAAACGAGTCCCCTCTCTGACTATTTGTCAAGATATGATTTGTATTGATTGCTCTTATATTGATTTTGCGAGTGTCACGTTGTCGAACGTATATTCTTTTTGCTTTCCCGATTTTCACAGGAAATGAGCCTATCCATTATCTTATAGGTCGTAACGCGTATGTGTTTTCCTGAGCTTTAACTGGCCTACACCCAGTTCACGTACTGCATCCTTTTGATAGTGAGTGCGGCGAAAGCATCAGAAATGCCGTTTTATGCAGATTTGTAAGCTCCCAAGAAATGTGACTCGGTGGCATTTTCGCCGTCGACCTCAGCGTACGGTGTGAGCATACATATATTCTAAAGCACACATGAGCGGTACGAGGAGTTCGTGTTTGTGCACGTGTTGTGCTTGAGTGTGTCTCCGAAAAGTGGAGCTTTTTATAGGTCGCGACGACTGAGAAAGAGAGAAGTGGAGTGGAAAAATGTTTGTAACCTTTCTTTTCTGTGGTCCGGCATGTCGTAAGAGTGGTTTTCTTTTTTTCTCTCTTGAAGTCATATTATTATGCATATTCAAAGAAGCACTTACACACACACACGTCACATCGTGCCTTTCTGTAAATAGAAGAAAAAAGCCATCTATGCTCAACCCTGACAATTTCATAGAAAGAGTTTTCACCATGCGGTGGAATGTGGTGTGTTGTGCACACGTCACAACCGCTTTAATACCTGTAATAAGCACGATTCAGGTTTTTCACATGTGTGTGCCCCTAAATGGAAAATGAACGTTTTCTCCTAACATTATATATTTTGCTTCATCGCTCGGTAAACAAGAGAGAAAAAGTGATGTACAACTAGGTCCTACAATTCTCTCCCAGTCTTGTTTGCACGTGTATATTTTGTGTGCATTACATTGAAAAGAGTATGGATTATGTGTGTGTGCACAATTACCAAAAGGGATTTTTCTGTTGTGACTAAGCTGGCGTGCTAGTGAACGTATTCGGAGCGTGTATGCAAAGGATATATCTGCACAAGTGTCCACAGCGGAAATTTGGAAAGAAAGGAGAAAGAAAGGTGACACGTTCAATTTCTGTGTATCGTGCCGCACCGGCGATCCACACATGGCATGGCATGGCAGTATATGTTCGAAGTGTGCTTATGGCGTCGTCCTTTTGTCAGTCCTTTTTTCTTTCCCTTCCTTCTTTGAATGCAAATGGGAAATCGATTTTTATCATATCTTACTAACCCATACGTGCAAAATCCTATACAAAAACTGCGTCTTTACTACAGCCACAACCATACCACCACCGCCACCACGATGAAATTGAATGGTGGACGGACAAAAAAACATAAAAACCGTAATAGCCACAAAATCGAAAAGACGACGCCACTTAAAATGGCACCCTTTAAACGAATAGACATCACGATCATGTAGTGGATAACAAAAATTCGATTAGATTATGCCACTTGCTTCACACACATACTTAATCCAGTCGAGGTAGAGGGTGGGCTCCACAAGAGATACATAAAGAGCAACGATTGCGAGCTTAACTCGTGCATTCAATGGTTGAAAATATTGCCATTTTCTATTCTTCAAGTGACCCTTGATATTTGATATACACCTACATGGTCACTGGGTCAGGACTCCTCGTCTATTTGCTCCTTGACCAATTAGCCCCAGGGCAAGTCAAAAGATCCGAAAAATTGATCCTTTTCTCACTCTTTTCTTGTCGACCCATCTGTCCAATTATTAGTGCTTCACTGGCCAGTAGAAAACGGACCGTGTAATAATTTTTTTCTAGATGGCATACTATCGTCGTCCGGTTTTCCATTTCTTCCAATTTATCTTGACACACCAATCGACTCCCACTAATTCCCACTCTTCGAAATCAGTATGTGCGATGAGAGATCAAGGCTATTTTCACTGTCGTTGATGATTCTATAATATAACTTGTTTGATTTACGAGGCTGTAAGTCCATATTAAAGGTAGTAAAGCAAAGCGTTGAATTGCATTTTGCAAACGACTTCATTCCACTCGGCCACCACCAGCTCATTCTTATGCATGGCTTGAGAGTGTGAGAGAGGGAAAGCTGAGGTGGTGGACAGAAAGCCATAAAACATTTAACTGTAATGGGCCTGGCAAGACAATGACAGAGTACAGGATCATCTGCACACCACCTCACGCCACCCTTTACCTTGGTGCTTGAAAGATTTTTAGCTCCCTATCTATCGAGTCACCGTGTTGTTTGTTATTGGAAAGGGAACAGGTCGAGAGAGTATAGCTTGTTGTATCTTCACGAGTATCTCCGTTTTCTCATGTGGCTCCCTTGATTGTTTGCCTAGGTCTCTTCTTTGAGCCGAAAGTTTTTCAGGTCCGGAAAGTTGACGATAGCGAAACCGAGAGAAATATTTTCTCTGCATCAGGAGCCTGCAAAAGTTACGCTATTCCTCGCTCTGCCTGGTTTCTATGTTTTTGCTCCCGTTTGACGCGTATTTGGTGGCCCGTTTGGTAGGAGTTTTGTACGAGTGTGCTTTGTTGCTTGACAGATACTCTCACACTGCCTTCTGCTTGTCACCCAGATACACACCGCCGTGAGAGAGCAGTGTAAAAGCGCCTTCTTTTTAATGGGCCTGAGCTGATAAGAACGGGTGATTTATGACCTGGAAAAAGTCTCTCCAGAGAGAACCTGCCTGTTCTCTCGTTGCCATTGTATTTCCTCCACCACACCACACCATCCCACTCACACTCCTTTTCTCATGTAAATGTATCCAAGTGAAATGGAATTAGATAGTGATCATAATCATCGCTGCGCGAAAAGAGCGAGAGAAAAGCAGCACTCACACTTCTCTCTCATGAATATTATGAAAAGCAGCCCTTCTCGACATCCTTTTCCCTCTCAAATTCGCCAAAACATTTCACTTGTTCTCATATTTTCCTAATGAGTCTCCATAAATAAGATGCGGGAGGAAGAGCTAGGAAGAGAGAGAGAAAGACTTTTCACGTTTTCCTAACACTCTCCAGCAAGACTCCCATGAGAATCTCATCGTCCGACTTGGACATTAAATCTCTGGCTTTTAGTCACCTACCGAAAGCGGGCTCTAAATCTCATTCTTCCCCTGTTCTCTGGGCATGTTTTTTGTGTCTCCTTCGGTCGGTATAATCTTTCGTGGTGCAGGATTACGGGTAGTGCTACACTTCAGAGAGTGACGTCAACAGGCTTACCATAATCCTCCCATAAACTTCTTACACCACAGCGACGAGAAAGAGAGAGCTGGAGTTGGCTAATCGGCTAATTTTTAGATAATGATCACGATATCAGCTCATTAAGGCCGTTCGTATTTCCGGTATCTTGGCTCCTTCTCCACATTTCCCGGAAGAGTAGGCAACGGGAGCATCTATTTATGTAGCTGCATATTACGGAAAGAAATCATCATCATTATCGATTACACAGCCCAAGTACACTGCCTTTAGTAAGGGGCTCAATGGTACTATAAAACGGCGGAGTACACGGGTAATATAAAGTTGAAAGGATTTGGAGGAATCCTCTTTTGGAGTTAAATCACGCTGTGATAATGTGTCCACCCTGTGGGTGTTGTGTACAAGATGACGCCCTTTGTTTTTCTCTTTCTTTGAGCGAGTATGAATGTGAATGAATCCAAGGCATTCTGAGAGTAATGCAACTTTTTCCCATCTCTCTCGCCAACCTTTCTTACCACTCTCAGGTCGAAAAACCGTGGCTAATGTATCCCAGGGAAGTTTTCATAGTGTTGGATTTTTCTCCTAAAGTTGAGTGTATATGAGTGTGTGAGAGAGAAAGAGTTGAATCGGATGTGGACTAGCTGTGTCCTGTCATAAATCAGGTATTGCTCGCGCTCCTTCTAGCTCTCCTTGACAGGCTTCGCGTCGTGACCCACATACCATCCGCCTCCCTTTTTCTCGCCTGTCGTGCCTACACACTTTTTCTCAATCAGGACATGGAAAATCCACGTAAGCCCCCAATTTCCTAAAGAGAAAGTTTCAATCCTCTATTAAACTTTCTCTTTTCTGTGTGTGCATCGTCATCATAATCATCATCATCATAATGTAATAAAATGTAGTAATCATATGCAATAGCGTCATGTTCTTTCGCCGTCGTGCTCTCATAAAAATACACGTACCTATTGCTCAATGCGACCGCCAATTACACTCTCTCCCTGTGAGCCTGTTCGATATAAATATGCGACACATTGAACGCTGGTAAACGCAATGGTTTTAGTTCTTATTGACTACTGCAGTGTACAGAATGCTGTACGAAGTGCATTAGGCAGCCAAACTTCATAGGACTTTTACCCATGATTTTTTTTCTCTCCGAGACAAGTGTTACGTTCTCAAAATCCAGAAGCACAGACACACGCGTTAAGCATGGCATTATTATATTTTTGATGAAAAATGCTGACATTGGTGACTCGACGCCTATCGTACACACACATATTCAGCTCCCTTTTGGGACACGCACCCAACACCACACGCTGTACCATTGGGTACTTGGCACGGAAGCAATTCTCCATAAGTCATCATCACCATTGTAGTCCACACAGACTTCTCTGGAGAATCTGGGGCAAAGAGAGGACAGTTGTTGTGCGTCCCCACCCACCCACTGCTTCACTTTGTGTGCCAAAATTCTATTGTGAATGCGTGTATGCGACTTCTTGAAGAACTTTTTAGCCTTCGGCTCCCTTTCTCTCTTTCTCTCACAATCAGAGACTCATGCAGTGGAGATGATGGGTGAGAGTGGACACACATTTTTTTACTTTGGTGGACACCCAGTCGCTTTAATTTTCTACGAAAAAAACCTGAAATGAGGAAGGAAGCACATGTGTTCCTCTTATAATATACATCTGCTGCTGTACTATTTTATGACACCTTTCTCCGTGTCAACCAGTAGAATTTAGGCAAGCGGGTAGCTAAAGATGGCGAAATTGAATATCCAAAGAGTGAATGGTGCACAGTCAGAAAATTAACATTTTACTACCATTATTATTTCCAAGTGCAAGATGACCTTTGGGTGAAAGCACACACACCAATGACTAAGCCTTCATCTACATGTGTGTGTGCAACTCGGTGTAATCGCTCCGACAACTCTTGTACTTTCAAAGTGTGTGTTTGTGAGCGCACACACTCGCTTCACACGTCCAGGGTGCACCTTTGGCTGGTCTCCAGCAAAAGACGATGATGAAGGGAAGTGAGAGTAAACTGCTCCACAGAGAACCGAGCGCTTTTTTCCGTGCTCTTGTTGATCATGTCGTGTGTCGTCGTGTAGGAAAACTTCTCTTTTGCGAAGGAAATGAGTCGTAAAAGTCATCAAGACCTAAAAAAAAGTGAAAGAGAAAAAGAATGCTTGTCTGTATGTATATATCAAGTATATAAATGGCATTGTACCTCTCCGCACCGTTATTTTATAGCGTGTCCATATCATTTTCCACTCATTTTGCAAGAAACTGCTAAGGGAGGGAAGAGAGTAAAAGCACCACCTGAAACTTTTTTACGACTTTTCCCGTTTCCCGACAGCATTTCTTTATATCCATGTACATGGGTAATTATCATAGGAATACGAAGCTTCCTTTTGAACGTGTTGAGATAGAGAGAAAGAAAGGGAATATAAAAAGTGTGTTCTGCACTTGTCGAGTGCATAATACGTGTGTTGGAAAAGGTAAGTGGAGGAACGCTTCCTTCGTGGAAATTACCACGTAATTTCTCCCCCTTGCATATTCACCTCCACCATCACTACCACCGGTGAAAGTCTTGCAAGTCATTTTGATATAGGGTTTTCTCCGTGAGTCAATTTTCTTTGACTCTCCACTTCACACAAACGAAATTTGTGGGGAAAGGAGAGAGGGTGGACAAAGCAATTAGTGACTTTTGTATAAAGTTTATACATAGAAGAAAGGAAAATAGAATTGATTCCATCCGAGCCTTTCGAAGTATGTTAAAGAAGGTGTCCTACTTTCCCGGTTTGATCAGAAGTAAAAAAAAATTCCTTTCGGGAACGGCGACATGGGAGGAGTTTCGGGATCCACTCAACCGGATATCGTCTTGTTCTTCTCTCGCCGATTCCTGTAAATACATAATGTCATTTCTATGTGTGCAATCGGCTTACGTTGGAATCTCTATACACTATCTTGTCGCAAGAAAGGTGACGGATGCACGGACGGCTTTCGCTCTATTTTCTCCATCGCTTCTCGTGAATCGAAAGTTCTCGTCTTCGAGGCGACCCAACTAGAGAATAAGACCGATCCTTCATTTTTGTCAGGATTTGTGTTTTGTGCAAGGCCAAAGATTGATGGGAAATTTGAGCAGCCCACTCTATCTCTCTTAAATATAAATCTCTGCAACCTGCTGTCACGCACATCCTGGTTTGTGTGCATTCACGTTTACTACGTCGAAGACATACGTAAATAGGAGAAGAGCACTTAATGGAGTCCTTCGGGGATAAGTCCATCAGAGAGTCCACTCAATATGTACACAAGCACAGTCATACACACTCGCTTTGTCAATTTCCCTTGTCAATTTGTACTCTTTTTGGCAACCCGTTGTGTTTTGCACAATTTAGCAACAAGAGAAAAGCAGAAGCAGCTGTGAGCCGACATCATGTCAGTGTAATTTAGCACAGATATAAAAAACTACACCTTCCCCACGGGAGAGGACTAAAGCAATCGTGTCACTTTGCAAGCTAATTACGCCAACGATGCCCTGTAGTCACCATTTGTCATAGAGTGTGTGCAAATAACTCACGAGCGACGATAACTGATTTCCTATTTTTGTGCATGACGGACTCGAGCTGTTTTCCCATTCTGGAAATAATGGAAATAAGACACTGTATTTACCACTACTTCGTGAAGCCTTCTTTTTTAAGCTGAATCGCGTTGACAGGTGTACAGATTCCTGTAGCTCATAATGTATTGTCTTCACTTTCCGCAAAAAAAATTCTCAGGATGTCGGCTTTCACTTTTGTTCTATAGCACTTCTTAGCGATTCCGCTTCACCCCACATATTAACATCCGACAACACGAGTGAAGTTCTCAAGAAAGTCGCTTCTTTCTCCAGCGGCTTTCTTTTTTGACAGCGGTCTTGTGCTTCAAGGAAGCTGCGGTATTGCGGAGAGGTCTAATTAAAGCCAGACACAGAGAGACATATTGGCATTCCATCTTGTCACAGTGAGAGAGTCGCTCACATTTTATCGTTTTCGTGATATGTGAGAAAGGGCTGAAATGACAAACGGGAAAGGTGAAGGTCCCAATTCCTCCATCTTCCCGTTTATTTGCGAAATCAACAAACGTTGTTTTCAGAAGGAAAAAGTCTCCAATTTCCTTGGGATTTTGTACATGCTCAGAAATAGGGAGAAAGGAAACGGACGCATTTTCATCGGGATTCTACGAGGCAGAGAGGACGTGTGAACGAGCTCATTTCTCATCGACATTGTCTCATTGCAATTCTAAAACATCCAGCTTTCTCCAGAACCCCCGTATGTCATATTCTACGACAGTGAGAGAAAAGGTGGACAAGGAGTGATGCAAAGGGAAAATGAGCACATATCCGCCTCGTTTTTTGCTTGTCTTGTGGGGCTCGTTTTCGCTGTTTTAAGGGCAAGCACACACCGTGTGGTAATATATAAGATCACAAGTACGGTTTTGCGTGACAAGGCCATAGAAAGAGATAAATTTTTGCGTTCATCTCAGCCGTTTTCTGGGCCTATGAGTGTTGCACATTTATAGCCGCAATATAAACATATATGGCGTCACCCACACAAAACTCTCACATCTCTTGTGCAACCTACACATATGTGAATATAATGTTACGAAAGAGAGAAAACATCGGGCTCAGGATGCACGACTACATCGAACTCCTCACAATGTTTATCTGCAAAAAGAAAGCTTATGGTGTGCAAAAAAAGAGAGAGAGATTTTTTTTCGTACTCTGGATTCTTTTTGGGAGAAAACAGTCCTACACAATTTTTTTTATTTCAGTTTTCTTCCTCTCCGAATATTTTTTCCATTGGACGTGAGCGGAATGGAGAAGGAGAGTGAAAGCTGAAGAAAAAATGTGTGCGCCAAAAAATGTGGCTTTTTCGGTTAGATTGCTGATTCTGTTTATGGGAAGTAGACTCCTGTGAAAAAAATCATCGTGATCAGAGAGACGGAAAGGAGAGAGGAAGTTTTGAGGATTCTCTCAGTGAGTCATCAAGGATGATCATCCAAACTGATCCGGGAGAGACGGGAAAGGATCTGCACACCAGAATAAATGAATGTAGTCATGCTAGAGGGAGAGAGAAGAAAAAAATAGAAAATAAATAGAGGAATGTTCACAGAGGATAATATTATGCTCAGTTGCTTTGGATAGAGAGTTGGTAGTGCGGATACAGCTCACACTTGGCCAATTCTCCCTCTCCCTGTGATGGGACTTTCACTGGCAAAAAGAAAGCGGAGAGCTTTGTCAGAAGAAAGTCTTTTTTATATCCTTTTCTCAGTCAGTCAATAAAATGATGACACATTCACTTGCAAATATACGCCGCTGTCTTTCTCTCTCTCGCTCTTTCTCGCATAATGTGCTCAATCGAAAGAAATAGGGCAAGAAAGGGATTTTTTGTGTGTCTCATGGAAATGTGCCGTTTGGAATTTTGATAGCTTTTAGCCAGCGCAGTACAACAAAGTGTCCTAAGCCTTTTCAGAAAAGAGAGAGCGAGAGAAAAGGAGCCGAAATGCTATAGACTTCTACTAGGCATGGATTTTCTGGGATAAGGAAACGAAGGGAAATTCCTTTCAATTGGGGCTGATCTCTCTTGAAATTTTGTTGGCAAGCAATCCAGTCTCTGTCGTCGTAATCGTGTGGATTGGGTAGCGAGCCACCCTTCAAAGTTGTAGACGAAGCTCTCCTATCAACATGGATAGGGGTTTGGTCATTTACATAAAGCATCACTTTCACTCGTCGAGATCGCCTTTCTTCAATTGTAAAAGACAGCTGAGTGATGGGCGAAAAAAAGATTGGAAGAAGAAATGCTTACACTTCTCCTTTCCCTTTCACATCTCATTCACATGGGCATGGAATGACATCGGCTTTCACCGGGCTACGTTCGAGTGTCTTTAGAGCTCGCACTTGCTTCAAGTGCCTTTCTGGGCTCATTTCCATCGAGAGAATTCGCTCTGACAACACTTTTTGAAATGAAGCACTTGACCTGACAGCCAGGTGTGGCATAAGCATGGACGATGTACTCTGAGAAAAAGCTCTCTTCCTGTTGATGATGTCCAGTGTGACAAAGTGGGGGTCTTGTTCTGATCGAATTTCCTTCTCTAAAGCGTCTGTGTGTATGTGGCTTGACCACTGTCATTTTTGAAGCGCCCACACCACAACGCTATTTGTGTAAATGTGAACTGCATGCATTATGTTTTGTGTCAAGTGTTCGTCCACCGCTCTAAACCCGATTTTCCACTCCCATTTCCATCATCCCGTGAGAGCCCTTGTGTCCAAAACTCTCTTTTTTCTCGCTCTCTCTGATTATATAAGGCTTGTCATTCTCACACTTTTGCTAGAAGAGTGCTACACCATTCTGCGATGAGGCAATGTGTGTGCACTTTTACATAACTGAATTATCCCTCCCGTCTCCTTTTTCCTGTTATTTTAGTCGCACACACAAGCATAATATTCTTTTCATCTAGACAGCTAGCTCGCTTTAATAGGATGTTGGAGAAAGTGAGAGGTTACGGTGTGGTGATAAAGGTTTCATTCAACGCGTTGTCGGTAACCATTCTCCTTTTCCTGTGTGATATTGCGCCCTGCCTTCTTCTTCGTGTGTATATTCACACGTTATGTGTGTCAGTGTGTGTGTAAACACATCCTGACATTTTCACTCTCGCCATTTATTCTCGAGTGAGTCCACATCCATAATAGATAGTGTGTCTGAGGCTAAAGAAAGTGAGAGGATCGTGTTTTCAAGCCATTTCATACTCGTCGACAAAGTGTATACTCTCGCGCTTACGCTTTGATATGTGTATGTTCAGTGCTCTTTTATGGAGATTTGAATGGATGCAGATGACATCAGGCTCACGAAAGAAAAAACTTTTCTTGCACAGTACAATTCGACGAAAGGAGGCAACTGCAGATATGGCGACGACGAGACTCTCGACTGGGTTAACTCGTCAGGGAAAATAGTGATGTCTAGATTGAGTCACACGAAAAAATAATGTCCGCTCTAATGTGCATCATGTCCACCATCTCATTTCCTATTGTCGTCCCATTTTCTCTTTTAATTTTACATCGAGATGTGCAATCTCGTCGATCCTCACCGCTAAAAATATTTTTTGGGGATGGCCTTGAGCAACCCAATCTGATAGTTTTGGTAAGAACCCCGTGATCCATAATATTATTCAACCGCACGACTTCATATTGTGTGCGTATTGGTCGAAATATGATTTCCTTCTCGGAGCGAATGAGTGATGAAAAGATTTTCTTTGAAAAGTGATACAATTTATTTTTGGCAGCCAAAAATGAAAGAAAGAAGCTCTCTGTCAGGCGTCCGTATTTTATTGAAAGAAAGTGAGAATGAGAAGCGCTCTCATATTTCATGCGGAGATGAGAGTGAAAAGAGCTTTCCAAGCTGGCGGCGACAATATGATGTGTGGCCATAAAAGGAGCGGAGAGTTGTTCCTTTGCTTTGGCTTCCCGAATGCTATAAATGTCAGAATAGAAGAGAGAGTGAGCCAAGATGATGAAAAGGAAGAAACGGCGGAAGACTGACGTGTGGGCGTCTTCTCTTTCTCCGAGTGAGAGTCTTTCTTTTCGATTCCAATCCCTCTCTCACCCATCGCACTCGTTTCGAGAGAGTCTTTCCAAAGTCTATTTACATTTTGACGCCATTGTTATGTGAGAGTATGAAGAGAAGAGTGTGAGAGATGTTCAAAAAAAACTGCCAAGATTCCTCGTCTCCCTTCAGTCATTCATCGTGTATCCGAGCTTCATCTCATTTGCGTCGAGGTGAGCTCAATTTTTTTAAAGGAGTGAGTGAGCCAAGATATTGCTTGACAAGTGGTGCTCTGTAATTTCCCTTGGAGGAAATACATTACGGGAAAACTCTTCATACTCCAACCCCCACCTTCTCTTTTCTCGTAATCTCATCAGGATCCTTTGCACAAACTGCTTCTACTCTCGTTTCTCTGTTACACACATATCTAAATAGCTACTTGTCCTGCGAAAAGTTTTTTACACAGAAAGTGGGTTACATCGGTCGCACTTTTAAAAAAACAAGCTACATGTAATACAGCTTGGCCTACCGTGACGATCGATACCTTATATAATTTGCATATTCACTGTTTACACAACTTGTTTTCAGGGCTCCCACACTTTAGAGAAAACGTATTGGATACAAAAATAACACTTTTGTCAGCAAGAAAATAATACGACCGAATAGGAAGGGAGGTGTGGGCTTGGGAATATGTGAGTGAGATGAGATGTGATGTGAGGGGAAAAATTGAAAGGATTTTATCAGGCTTATTTTGTGGTTGATGCGTGCTTGCGAGTTATGCTACGGGACGTGACAGCTGACAACTTCATTCACGGCGATATGGAGGGTGACAGTGATTAATTAATTAATTGAATCCTCATCTCGTCCCGTCTCCTTAAAAAAGCTTTCACATGCATGTCTACTCTACAGTTAGAGATTGTCTGCTATGCGCACTCCGGCTTTTATGATACCAATGTGTATTTTGGGAGATCTAGTTGACTACAGTAGCTTTATCCCATTTCATATGCATCAAGTTTTACAACTTTCTCTGTCTCTCCACAGAAAAAAATATCCGCTAACAGCTTTTTCTATTCTTGTATCTCTAAGCTTAAGCTACTGCAATGCTGCAACAGAAACTTTTGGAGCAAATCCTTGTAAAACATAATTTTAATATTGGAAATAGCAACTTGTTTGCAAGCTGTCACTCACACATTTTTCTACCCCAAAATGCCGCATATATCAAAAAACTTTGTTGTAATAATGTTTTTTCACTCTCGTTCTCGCTCTTTCCTGAGAAAGTGCTTTTTATTCCTAGCCGCTTTTTCTCTTTCTGTGTTAAACCATTCTGGTATAAAGAGGACTATTTGAGATGATGNGTTCTCGCTCTTTCCAGAGAAAGTGCTTTTTATTCCTAGCCGCTTTTTCTCTTTCTGTGTTAAACCATTCTGGTATAAAGAGGACTATTTGAGATGATGGTTTGGCTTTTCTTTTTTCTAATTTTCATCATCTTCACCTACACATTGACAATGATGTTGCCGTTTCTGGACCAGAAGAGCGTCAATAATGGGGCGTCGAGTAGTCAGACAAGTGTGCAGACGGTGTCTGGCAATCAGTCGAGTCGAGGTAGTGCAACTCTCAAACCCCCACTCTCAGCCACAGGGAGGCGGAACTCAATCCCGATGCTCCACTCTGGAAGCAAGTTTCGACATGGACTCCTCCAACTCATGATCCAGTCAATTGATCCCCTGCATGATGGTAAGCACCACTCTCTTCCCTACATACTAATCACTTCTTATTGATACGAAAATTAGAAAGCAAATTAGAGGGGAAGAGTATGATGACCTTGCGGGAGAGACGTAAAAAACAAAAGAAAAGCACCCTATATGACCTTCACCTTTGAAAGATATTTGAGAGTAATCTCCGCATAGAGTAAATCAAAGAGAAAGTAATAAAGAGCAGCTGTCAATGTTTGCCATCAAAAATGTAACGACTCCCCCTTTTTTACTCCATTGCGATCTCACACAGTTAGCGTGGACAAAGTGAAAAAAGTGCAAGTTGTACAAATTACTGTGTAAAAAGGAGAAAGTTAAAGCATGCATTATGCTCTGTGAACATCTGCAGCCACTAACGGCACCACCACCATCATCGGCGTCATCATCATCACAATTTTTCTTGGTATTCGTGGAGAAAGCAGAGCTCCTCATCATTGCGTAATCTTTACGGGCGTCACTGTATATAAGGATGCGCGTTCTACTCATGGAAATGGCAAGTTTTGCAATGAAAATGAAGTAGAGCCACGTACTTGCTCGCTGTCTCTCTCGCCTCCTATTGAAAGGAACTGTATGCAAGAAAAGATATCAATAAAAAAAAGTCAAGGCTCTTTCTTCTCCGTTCTCGTTGAGAGAGTTTGGCTTCGCAAGAGAAAGTTGGAGAAAGAAGGAAGGGAAAGAGAGAGACAGATAAAGGCGACTCTGTTATTGGGACTTGATGTAGTCCGCATCTAACACTGTTCTTGAAACAACTGCAGTGCAGATGGACCTGATTTTTTTTGGAGAGGTCAGCAAAAAAGACAGAGAAATGGAGCGTTTTTAGGATTAGGCTAGTGGTCAGCAAAAGGATGGAATGGTATTTTGAGCTATTTGGGAGAATACGTACACACACAAGGCGACGAGAGAGTTGCTCACGCCATATCATAAGTTGAACTATGCCGATACGGAGATAATGAGGAGGAATATTTGAGAATGAGGACGACAGCACTTTCTTGGCTCATCATCGTCATGAACTCGCTCACAACCATCCATTCCCACTTTTGCTACCGCGTATAGTTTTTCTCCCATTGTGTCAATTGTGCTCATCTTCTTTTTATCACAAGATTGTACACTGAGTGCACATGCAGTCGACACTAGAACAGCGATAGAAACGGCTATAAGATTACATGGAGTGAGATAAAAATGATATTTTTCAGAAGATGTGGGACAGAAAACGACGTTTGCCTATTGGGTATACTCTATTTTTTCGCACACTGCACACATACACACCCAGGCATATTTCCCAAATCGTCAGTAAAATATTTTTGTGTGCTCCTCTCAACTCTAGGATGTGGGGTGGGAGTGCGAGCCAAAATTGTGCAATGTGCACTAAACAATGAGAGAGCTCGTTCTCTCTCGCTCTGATTATGATGTTAGAGGAACGACGCTGTTCTTCGTTGTTTGCTCTTTTCTTCTCCTGGCTCTCTGGTGGAAAAGCTCGCATAATTCACGTGTGTGCAATCCTCTGCAAATGACATTTACAGTGTTCCTCCACGAGTGAAAGCACTGTAGAGAGGAAGAGCACAAGAAAAGAGAGGAAAGCTCAGAGTGGGAGAGAAATGTACGGGGTATTCTTTATGTGCAGAGCAGAACAGAGAAAGGCTCGTTTCGTTCGTCGTTTTCTGTTTGGAGTGAGGAGGCGTAGTTCCAGACAAGCTTTTGTCTCACATGTACAAATATATAATAGTGCTCCCAACACGACCATTTTTTTCCAGGGACGTGTATTGTGATAACCCATAAAATATACGACGTAATAGTAGCATGTACACTCTCACTTTTTTCCCTTACAAAAATCCAAGGTCGGAGCAAACCGTCGATGTCTTGCTCTTGTTAGACCAACCTAATCTCATCTTCCAGTTCGTATGCGACGTTATTTTTGTAAGAAAGTTGTACAATTTCGTGTTTGCTATTGCTTTCAGGACGTGTGGACGAGAAGGCTACTCAGCTGCACGCCATTGCGTCGCTCAAGGCGCTGCTCGATGCTGCCAAGACAGAGGCGGATGCCACCGTGACGAACAACAGTCGGTCAAAGCCGGTGTCGCCACCTCAAGTACCGCCGTCAGTCCAACCTTCGGATGCTCCACTCACGACTGTGGATATCGAAGAACAGGCTAACGGAGATGCACCCACAGCTCAGGTACTGGAAACGCGTGGAGCTAAAGATTCCATAATCTCTGTTCACATTTGACTTGCACCCACTTTCTTTTCACCAGCTCCGCCTGTGTTCTTCTTTAAAAAAATACGTGTGGGCATCAGTAATTAAAAAGCGATTACTCACACATGCAATATCATCATTTCCACGATTTCATCAGAGTGGTAGTCGTATACACTTTACTACATGTACCAAGGCCAATACTCCATCGCATTTCATGCGACCGTCGAGAAAGACCTCCATTCACGAAAAGTAGCCCGGCATAAGTCAAGTCTAGTAACCGCGCCTGTGCCATGGATCGATTTTGTAGGGAGTTCGTCATCATGAACGCAGAGGACTAGGAAACTAGGCGCACATTTTGTTGCTCATTATAATCCAGAGAAAATTTGCTCTGTCCCTACATTTGTACGAGCTCCACAGGAGGTTACTTCCTCTAACATCGAGAAACACTTCCGTAATTATACATTACGAGAAAGCACCACTCCAACGAGGAGAGTCGCATAAAACGAGAGCATAAAATATTTTACTGACTTGCCTTGCACAAGTGAAACACTAGGAAAGCGGAAATCCGTCCATTCTTATGTTTTCCACAAGACCCCCAACTCTTTCTCTGTGAATGACCTAGAAAATTCAGGGTCACCTTTTGCAGTCACACACCTGCTTCCGTTTTCTCCCCGTTTACGATCTCAAAGAGAAACGGAGAGAGAATTCAATTTGTCGATGGAACTGGTGGAAGTGATTTTAGGTACGTTTTTTGTACGAGTTGGAGAAATGAATACGTGTGCGGTCGCAGCGTGTGTGTTTGTGTGTGGGATTCTTTTTTGGGGTGCGTGCATGATCATGATTACTTAATCCCACGTCAGCCCAGCATTCACAAGAGATTGCTCACACATGTCGCTCCTTTCTCTCTCGCTTTCTCTGTTTGTGTGGCGGCAGTTTGTGCGAACGACTTATTTCTTCACCGCCACCTCACATCTTGCTTTCTCCCTCCCTCTCACTCCACCGGAGAAAGGCAGTGACTCCACCTCAGGAGTCTCTCGCTCTTTGCCGATTGTCGATATCTGAAAATAGTTTGGAGGTGGAATGTTTTGGCTGTTTTGAGTGCTGCCAAGAGGAAAGAATGAGCGGTGGAATAAATGACGGCGATCTACATGATTAATGAGCTCTGCTCCATTGCGCCAACCCTTTCTCGAGTTTTGCAAGGATGCTGAGCTCTCTTTCTCTCAACCAAATAAACCATAATGCGAACGAGTTTTCTCCAAGTTTTTTGCTTTGTGCGCACTCCATTCACCACCACGCCACACAAACACACACATATCTACCGCTCCCTCCTTCAAAGGCATTTCCCTAATATGCACAAGAGAATTCATACATATTTCTCGCATATGTGAGCATGTGTGTGTACCTTTTTTGAGAGGAGAATAATAAAAACAGAACAAAACATGCCGACGTTGAGCCTCTTTTGTTATGGAGAAAGTTTTCTGGAGGTAGAGAGGAGCTCAGCTCTCTCAAGCATATTATTTATTATTATGGAGTGTAGGTCGTTTTTAAAGGCGTGTATACACACAGTCCGGGTATGAGTGCCTCCCCTCTTTCTTCCTCCTCTTCTGTACTCAAGCTTTTATGCATTCCGGTTTTCTCAGTATTTTTTGTGACTAATGTGATGGGTGGCCTTGGCGCAGGGAGAAAGAGACGTGCACGACACACATCAGGGCAGCCCGGCAGAGTCGAGAGACGATATGGGTGAAATCAATAGTAATAAATTAGGGAGAGCCCAACAAATGTTCATCTACATTTTCTTGTGCAATTGAGCGTCGGACAATCAAGGAAAATGCCAACAGCACAATTCTTATTTATATTTCTGGTAAACAGCGCATGAAAACGATATCGAAACTTTGGTGCTCATCGACTACTCAAGGGAGCGTGTTCGTCATGTGCATATACGTGCATATACTGCAATCGTTCGTTCACATAATATGCAAAATTGAGATTGCGAAAAAAATAAGAAGAGCCCTTATCCAATTTTCTTGGATCGATAAACCATTTCACTTTTCGTCATCGAGAATAAGTGGGTTCGTGTAGGGACAGGCATGAAGTGTATAGGTATTTGTCCATGTTTAACTATGTTCTTGTGACAAGGCTGGTGAAATGATAAGCTTTCACCTCCAAATTATACTTGTCATCATCAGTGGCTCTGGGTGCATAATCTAATTACTGGAGGCGAGCTGAACGTGTGGAGGTGATGGCACGGGTGAAAGCATGCTTGTGGTGCGAAACACTTTTGAGTAGATGGTTTGATGCTCGCCAGCTCAAGAGCAGGGAATCACGGAGATGCCAATATAATTATAGGAAATGCTCGATATAAGTGTTCGCGTGGGTGGTTGTTGAATGCAGTTGTTTGCCATCAAATGTTATTGTCGGTATAACTCGTTAACTAATTGGCCGTCTCGCCCTTGGAGCTTCTCGTGCCACATTTTTTTAGCACCAATCAGTCCCGAGTAAATCCCATAAGCTCATAACCAATCTCATCACTTTCTCTTAGCCTGACTCTTGTTTTGCAAAGAAACACGTGTACTTATAAAGCTTTTATCGTTTGGTTAAGCAGGAATTGGCAGCCCTTCACGAGGCCGCAGAGGAAGGTCACGAGCCACTGGACATTTCGTGGCCACGAGGAGACTGCAGAAAGCAGCTGAGCTACATTCTCCTCTTCCCCATCATGATCTGTCTCTACCTGACCCTGCCCGACACGAGGACACCTCGAGGAAAAAAATTCTTTGCATGGGGCTTTCTCGGCTCCATCCTGTGGATCGCTGTCTTCTCTTATTTCATGGTCTGGTGGGCTGATCGGACCGGTGAAACCTTTGGTATCGCTCCTGAGGTAAGCACAAACTTCTTTTTTTTACTCCAGTCCAAACAACCTCCGCAAACAAAGCGGAAGAGGAAAATTGTCACCTTTCCACTCACTCAACGCGGAGCACTCACACACCACTTCATCCATATTTATAATAATATGCATTGTCCCACTTTAAAAGGGGCCATTATCCCTCTGCAAAAATGATGAGGGTATGACGACGACGATATGATGATGACATTTTCACATGACATCCACAATGCTATGAGTATAAAATACCGTCCATACGTCATGTCATATAGTAATGCTTGCAAACAAAGAGAAAACAGGCCGGGTGTGTGTTTCCCACAAAAAAAACGACATTCATATACAAAGCCGTCGTTTCACAAATGGAGTTGTAGAGAGTGGTATCATAGTCTCTTCCTGTGTTTGTATATTATGAAATATGAAAAACGGTCCTTCTCGTCGACGTGAAATGTGTGGTAAAAATTTCACTCGGGTATTGTCCGCACATCTTTTATGCATGCGAGAGGGCTGTAGACACACACTATCTCTCTTTCTTTCGTTTTTTGCGCTTCACACAAGGAAAGTCCACAATTTTCATCTACATTTATATATAAATGTATCCTTCATTTTTAGACTGGTGCAAAAAACACTAGTAACTTGCGGTTTTGTGGCTGGTGTTAACGAAAAATCCTCTTAAATAAATTATGATAAGTTCCACTCTACTTTCTTTTTCTTGCAATATCCATTTTTTTAACAAAAATATTTTTTACCGGTTTGTATTGTGAAGAGTGAAAGAAACGAAAAAAGAGAAAAGTTGAGTGCTAATTCTGAATGCTACAAACAAACCCTTTAATAATGTCGTCACTCCGTAATTCCACATGGGGCAGTATCGTCGTGAATAGTTAGCACGGTGTTCATGTAAGCGGAAAGTTTTATATTATGCATATTATTACGGGCGTGCGATGATGTTTTCGGGAATGTTTGCAGAGGAGAGGTGGAGAAGAGATAGGAGCATGTTATTCTGATGAGGTTGAGACAAGAACATCTCTCTCTCTTCTTAAATAGACTAAGCTTAACTTGTCTGGTTTCCTCTGTCATCGCCTGATGCATATTTCATGCCAAGGATTTTGCCACCACTCCCCACACCTCTCGCTCATTTCTTTTTACAAGCAATGGCGAAACAAGTCCGCGAACAAAACGTATATTTCTTTCGCTCTTTCTGTAGTTTGTGCACTGACGTACACATAATCAAGATAGACATACATGTGGTCAAGTTGTGCGAGAGCACCTTGCCTTTTCCATGTTCGGTGAACGAGAAAAGGGGAACAAGGTTCGCCATTAAAATATCAGCAAAAAAAAACTTCTTTCAATAATATGCACACCCTGTGCCACAACAACACAATTATAGTAGTACGCTCTCACTCTAAAACTTTACACACTACACACTCCAACTAAATGTGGAGTTGTTGAAAAAGTGGCTTACTCGCGTGGCAAAAGGGCACTCAGAGAGAGAGAAAGCAGAGAAAGAATGCTTATGTGTTGTACAAGAAGATTATTATACGGTTATGTGTATGTCCCTTTTTGTAAGAGGTAAAAAATTATTCTCTCAAACACGTCGTCTACACTCACTTACACACAATAGGAGAGGAGAAGGCAACCGGCTGCTTTCTCTGTTAAAGTTTTAAAGATGGTTTTGGATCAGACCCCCTTTCTCCTTTATGAGGATCCATATACGTGCGATTTTATTGATAGTTATGTTGGGAACGTGGTCATAAAATTTTTTCCTCTTCCTTTCTTTCTCCTTTTTATATGTAATGGGCCGTAACGTGAAAAAGGTGAAGTATACCTATACTTTCTCCGTACTCTGCACTGAGAAAAAGAGGCATGACCATGTATACATTTTTGCAAAATTCCCTCCAGTGCTTTTTAGAAAGATAGAGGATGAAAAAAGTGCAATTACACCAAGGAAAATGGTAGGCAGAGATAAACATTTTGAAAAGTAATCCTCCTCGTGTCCATGTACACTTTTAGGATATATCATCTCCTCTCTCTCTCATCATCTTTCTTGTGAAAGATGGACAATGAATCACCAACCACACACTCACACACATTACGACGATGTATGTGTAAGGAAGAGAAGGTGTGTCCTCTCAATTCTCGCTGGAGAGACACAAAACCTATAAAAAGTTATTAGCGTAAAAAAGGGAGAGAGAGAGAAAGGCCTTTTAAAAAGTTAGCTTTTTTTGCTCTCTCACTATCTACCCTCAAGCTCAAAGTATAACCATTCCCATTTAATGCGCCATATTTTCCTTGTTACATTGTAATCGTCGAGAAGGGACGAGAGAGAGGGAGAAATACTCTCGTTTTGCCACACCATTAAACTTTAGCTTTCGTCGAGAAAAGCGAACTTTTACGCTTACCATGTGCACACGACGTGGGTACAACAAGGTGAAGAAATACAGAAAAAATGATGATACAATCCACTCTCTCCGGACTTTAGCAAGAGAGGCGGTAAAATACGTGTTGTAAAAACCGATGATGATAATGATGATGCCTTTTTGCAAGGTCTTTACAAGACGTGAAGAGAGAAAGAGCAGTGCTCCAACCTGACAGTGGAACATGTTGGTTGTAGAATGTATCTGTCAGTCTATCGATAAGCGTTGTGAGTGCGGACCACCCTCTCACGCACACACTCACAAAAAAGAGCAGAATACGTATCACGTACGCGAAGCCGTTATTGAAATGAACACTTTAATTACTCGGGAAAAAAATAATGCCCCATTACTCTTTTATCTCGGGTGGCCATGTCTCCTGAGCTTATGCTTAGGAGAAATGGTCGTTTTGGACCTATTGTTGTAATATGCAGTATGTTGTGGATAATAAGGATGATTCGATGTGCTTACTACAGCCATTAAAAATTTTCTCTCTGCTCTTGTCGTCATTGCACAATATATTCACCCCTCCTCCCGTTTCCCCTCTTTGTCAATATTGATACAAGTGATGTAGGATTCACGTGTAGCCAACAAAGTCTCTCGTGTTCAGTTTTACTAACCAATCATCTCGGCATGTGGAGATTAAATGGGACACATTTATGTCGCCCGTTTGCTCTCACTTTATGGATGCCGTGGAGTTCTTGTCTTTCTCCGTTTTTTTCCCAAAACGCTAATTAGTGGCATTCCAAGCCAGAAATGCAACTTGCTTTTCAAGGACCGCTGTGAAACGAGCATTCCAGTTTGAACTTCCCCTTCTTTTACTACTCCACGTTGTAAAAGCTTATCCAACTCTCCTCTGGAAAATCTCATACTCGTACACGCTCGCAGAAACCTTGAGATGGAACACAAAGCATTTTGATTGTTAGCCTTGTCACCATAAATGTACAGAGTGAAAGCATTGAATGAAGCAGTGTTCTGTATTGTATACGCTTTTGTGTGTGACTCAGATGAAGGAGGTGCCGGCTGGTGGTGGTGTAAAAGGGTTGATAGATGGAAAATCAATAAAAGTGGCCCTGTAGTTATCCACGTAACAAAGTGAGCTCCAGCAGAGATATTCCATTTATTATGGATTGTGCTTCCCCGAACACGCTCCGCAGTGTACACACTCTTTAATTGTTGTGTGGAATGAAGGCTGGAAAGGTAACTGGAATTCATTCATTTACAATTGCCCGCTATTTGGACCGCTATCATATCATCAAATGTTTGTTTCATCAATAGAATATCAATACTTTTTACAATCAAATTCAATTTCTCATTAGCGCTTGAGACAACTGACTCTTGGTATTTTTTGCAAAAAAAGTTGTCCTTATCAAAATGTAGAAGTTGGCAACTGATACAAGCTCAGTTTTCCGAGAAAGGAAGTATCGAATATTCTGTTTTTTCAGTATATGTACCATTTTTCGGCTGTTTTATCGCAAAATATGCAGCTCACATTCACTTTTGGTTGGAGAGATGATTATTACGAAAGATTATGGTGACGTTGCGTGACACAAGAAATCAGTCAAGTTGAGTGACCCCCTTTTCCTCGTCATCCAATTCGTCGATGTACACATAGGTAAATATTAGGTATGCACACCCATCACAATGACAATTTTACCGTGCGCGTATCCACAAACCAGGAATAACGGTGCATTATAACAAGACAATCCAATACGGCTTGCGTGCAGAGCAAGGAGACCTTGCGTTTTTGTTCTTTGCTTGAATTGCGAAAGAGAGTGGAAATGCCGTTGATACGGTAGGATATTATGGATGGAGGGATGTGGATAGAAAGATTTATTGTTTTGCGAATTTTCCTACGGCTGGCTTTCGGAAATCGGAATTTTAATTGGAGTGAAGCTGCGCAATGAGCGGAATGTGTTACACACCACCGCACCATAAGATAATTTGTGGTCCCTTTCCTCCACCTCCGCACATACACAAAGCTTACGGCGAAGGGACAATCAGGTCGAGATTTTCAACGTGTCTTTTGCTCTTCGTCTTGGAAGCCTTTGCACACCGCAGGACTCCACCAGGTTTATATAAGCACGGCTCTGTTGCACGCACGCTCTTCCTGTATGGTCTCGTCCATCGTCCCCATTCCCGTTTGACTGGTAGTGCCTGACACGTATTCACTCTTAGGGCTTTGTACGTAGTCCTCCGGAGTCAATACGTCGACTACACTGACTGACAACATGAGAGACAGGAGAGAGAGTTGTATAGCGTGTGCGTGCGTACCATTATTTATGAGGATTTATGTCTGGAGAAAAAGAGAGAGAAAAAACATGGCCAACTCATTCGTTTCTCCTTCCGCCTGACAACATTTCGGAAGTGATCAAACAAAAGAAAACGTGTGCATGAGTCAAACTGGAATTTTTTGGGGGAAGCGTAATCAAGGGAAGAAACCTTAACAATCTTTCGTTCGTGTTTTTGTCATATTTTCTTTAGTTGTAGTTTTTGCTACGTTTGTGTACACAATAATGTCCGGGAATGAAGTCCATTATCGACATTTTCATTATTGAACATGCCCTTCTCCTGTGGGAATAGTACGCTCAGCGTTTTACTCCAGATATATATTCGCAGAAGTGGCAAAAAATCCGCGTCCACCCCTTACATTACCGTTGACTGCGTATATTAAGTACAGGGAAGGGAAGGAATTGTGAGTTTGATTGATCAGCTTTCCTGGCTGGATGATGTCGTGCTGGAATTGATGAATTGATGTGACACTCTGAAAGGGGGAGAGTTAAGGAGCAGGATGAAGGTGAAGAGGTAAAAATTTGGGTGGGATAATGTCAAGGGTATTTGCACTGTTATTCGCGGAAACCGTGTAAGAAGAATGACGCTAATGTCCTTGCAGCCTCCTTAGGGAGGCTTCACTTCAGCGAAAGCCAGCAAAAAATCCTCTTTTCCATAAAAAAACTATGTCACGCTACTCCCACATCCACATTATCGTTTTGCTGATTCCCATTAAATCGTGGGGAAATAAAACGGATTTTGCCAACATTTGTCAAAGTTCTCACCAAAATATTATGTATTGTTGTTTTCAACTCGTATTCACATTCTTATTTATATGGTTTAGTTTGTGAGTAGCCTGCCTTCTCCTTGAAGGCATGTTTGCTGTGGTTGGAAAGATTGACAGAGAAAAATGGACTTTCTCTCACTGTAAGTCCAGTTCAAGAATGGAAAGAAAGGTTTATCCTCATTTTCCGAGAGGAAATCACTTTATAAAGCTGAAAAGAGTGAAGCTAATTAGAGAGACAGACAATAAGGGCGTTAGCCGCTCACTCTTTTATCGTGCAAAGGGTTAAACTTTAAAAAAAAAAAAGCTGTGAGAAGCTGAGTGAAGCGCGAGAAAGCATGATTAATTAAGGAGGTCGTTAGTGATCCCTTAGAAAAACTGTTCACTCTTTTCGACTCTGGTGTCATTTTTGAACAGGGAGGAAAAATAGGAAACTCACCCGCTTTCGCTGCTCAATTGCCAAAGAAAAAATTTGTAGCACTGAACCTGTTTCTTTTTATGTGCCCTCCTGTGTGAATACCGTTTTCTTATGCTCCTTTGTGTAGGAAACAATGGGCATTCAAACTCTTTCTTGCGACGCCAAAAGAAAGAAAAAACAACTCTAAAAAATTTCATTCATTTTCTCTCCCTTCATTTCTCTCTGGCGAACATGTGCAAAAACGTTGGCGTTTCAGCATATATCCTTTGCGCTCTCTAGTTTTTTTTGGCCGGAGTCTAAAAAAATGGCAAACTTTTTTTATGTTCTATATACGACGAAGAAAGTGAGATGAAGGCTGATAAGAAGGAGACATGCGGGAATGACTATAAGGATGAACAGAGAGAGACACACCAACTTTTCTTTCTGTCTTTCCCTCAGGCCTCCTCCATTATATCTGAAACAGAAAAGTAAAGTGTACGCGCGCTTATGTTCTCTCTAATCCAAAACAAAAAGGGGCAACCGTTGGGCCAACTTTTTCTCTCCAAGAAAGACGATGTAATCACATGTATGTATCTCCATTCTGGAGGGAAAGCGTACAACGTTGCCCGAAAAAAAGATGGAAGTTTCGTAAAGAAATCACATTCTTTTTGATGAATATCGGGCGCGATGAGCACAAGAGATTGCATTCCGCTCTTGAGAATATGGTAGAGAGAGATATATGTATTTTTAATGAAAAAATGGATAATTTATAAATGAGTTTATGTGGAACTCCGCAGCCAAAAGGTTATATACAATGTTTTATGGAAAAAATGCATACGGATTGTGATTATTGAGTAGAAAAAGAAGTTGAAAGGCAGAAGAAAAAAAATGACATGAATTTTTTCTTCCTTTTTCCTCATTTAAACACAATACACATCCTCTGGATACGCTTCACTTCCAAGTTTTATATCGACTCTCTCAGAAAAAAAATTCAGAGAGGAAATTCAGTGCGATTCTTTTGCACTATAGGAATGAGAGAAAGAGTGTGTGTGACCAACTTTTCCTTTAACTCTGGATAATATCGGCATCCCTAAAATAGAGGCAAAGAATGCCAACAAAAAAAAGAAGCAGAGTATTTTTTGATTCCTCGCTCTCTCTTGTGAAAATATAGCGGTTCGCTCTTGAGTCAGTGTATTTTTCTTCTAGTGTTCGCAAGTCGAAAAGCTACTCACATGGATATTTTTTATTCAACCACTTGGAATTCAAAAACAGTTTCCTTTTCGAGAGGTAGAAGCTAAAACGTAGATTGCTATGTAGGTATGTGTAATGGGAAATATATTTTTTAACTTGTACTTTTTTTTTATCAGATATGCTTTGGCTCAGGATATTTTTATAATAGGCTCCCTTGTACAGATAATCACATTCGGAGAGAAAGCGAAGGGATGCATGTATATGTGCCAAATTGAAAAAGTTTTTACTTCATTCCTTTCCTCGTCGTGTCTTTCGCAAAGCTTGCCACATTCATATAAGAGGAGAAGAGATGAGCTAGTTCAATATGAGTATCGTCTTCAACTTTTTTTTCCTGCAGAATAATATCTCGCCATTTCTCGGTTTTGTTGTGGCGTGCGCTGAGGAGAAAATGTGGAATTTTTTTATTCACCGATAGCATCACGGGTTTTGCCGCGAACACAAAGTACAACTCTTATGTTATGTGCACAAGGAACAAAAGTCAATCATACGCTCATCCACTAGAAAATGTCATTACTATTACTTTTATACAGTAAACTTTGTAAGTGTACATGCTCTCCCCCCGGTCTAGCCGCACCTTATTAGCTTGTGCTTTACTGTACAAGTATAGATTTGCAAACTTTGTTGTTTTCGGGGAGAGTCGTTGCAAAAGTTTTGTCAGCGAGACACGAAGAAAAAAGTTTATATTTTATCGTTTGTTTCTCCTTGAGAAAAATTGTGTTTTAACAGGATTTGTCAAAACGTTGACTTTCGAAAGAGCAGAGAAAGCATCGTCGCAAAAGAGTGATACTTTTTGGCCTTAATATTCTTTTAAATTGGTGCTAAAGTGACTTGGAAGGGATTATGGGAAGGAAAAACAAAAAAAAAGTTCTGATACACTGTTCTCGGCAAATAATGTGAGCGAATTTTTTTTCGCAACTTGGGGGCAAGTGATGAGGAAAAAAGAAGTGATGTATTATATTGCTTCATTCCCTGTCGGACACACGTATTATTGCTCCACACAAATGCACATGGCGGCAATGCTTTCCCTTGACTGCCGTCATCAGACACACGGTGCGTTGTTCCGAGAGCTGGACTCTCTTGAGAGAAAGTTGAGAGAGAGAAAGTAGTCTTATGGGAATGAATTGCATCATCATTCTTTCATTTCACTGTAGCTTTTTCTCTCTTTCTGACTCACATCTTACGTGCACAAATAATGTGCAAGACTTTCCCCTTATTTTAAGACATGGGTAAAAAAAATTAGAGGAAAGACTATGTCGCACAAGCGAGAATGAGTGAAGGAAGAAAAAAAATTGCAGGACTCGCACATTTCTATCTCGCTGAGTGTGTGTCAACAAAAACATACTAGGGAATATTGGAAGTTGGAGGAAAAACAAAAATTACATGGGAAACTGAGAGAGAAGTTATTTCGGTGTCCTTTCTTTCTGTCTGTTTCCTTTCCCGTTTTATTTACCCAAACGATATGAGGACGCGACGACGACGACGGAGATGGCGAGTAGTTTGGTGAAAAACTTTTTAATGGGATTGGCCTGAATGGAACGGAAAAGAATGGGGAAATAGAAAGGAAGTGAGAGGGAGAAGAATGTATTAGCATTTAGCATTACCATTAGCTGGCCAATTAGTTGGTTTGTGAGGACTGCTCTCATCTCCATCTCCACTTCTCTTTCCTCTACATCCGCATCTCATTTCCCTTTACGATGACAATGCGCCATGTTTGGTCTCTTTCTCCCCCGGGGGATACAGAAAGGAGTGTATGCCTGGCGTCACATTTTCACTTTGTCATTCCCTCGCTCTCCCTCGTCATTCTTGCTAAAAACAACTACATTTTTGGGTGACAATCTTTGGGTTATTTGCATTTTTCTACTTTTCCACACACACACACGGAGAGAAAATGGGTTGACACAGGGATTCATAGCCACGACATTGTGTAGGCACGTCTCACACAAATTTTCCCCCATAAAGAGGGAGAAAGCAATAAAGGTGAGCACATTTGTGCAAATGAGATTTTCTCTCACACACTCACACGATGGAATAGCGTAGGCTGAAATCTAAAAGAAAAAGTTTTTTCTTATTAAAAATCCGGTGCTGAGAGAGACAAACAAGATTGGAGAGTAGGGAGAGGAGGCATGCAATCAGTGCAAAGCCAGAGAAAAGAGGCTCAAAATGGGCTGAATGCTTATTGCCACAAGAATTTACACAATCTCCTCAAGTTTCGATGAGGTACACGACTACTTTTACTACACCTCAGGTTGTAATAAGGCTTTTAATTGCTTCACCAAAATTTGCAACTTTCAAGGTTTTCTCCACAAAAGTAATGTGGAGAGTCGTGTGTGTGTGTGTGGGTTTGTTAGGTGCTATTTTTAAGAGTCACGTTATCTCTACAAACCATGAGTAGAGGGTTTATTTATGCTGGTGGCAAAATAATAATCATAATAATTACACTGTGTAAAATGATAGTGGGATGCCAACGTAATGAGATGTGTCGTTCGTTCCTCGAAAGTTTCTCTGGTGTTTACCTAAATGTATTCCCTCCTTCTCCTATATATTTTCCTTCAGTGACATGACACACACAAAATACACAGCAGTCCATTAAGTTGTATGTACGAGTCAAATTGGACTCGAACTGGTTGTGGATATATCACAATTTTCTTCCACCTTTATGTCGATCCTATGCAGCGAAGTGTGTGAGTTGATGTGTGCGAAAAAGTTTTTCCCTTCATAATTATATGGCAAATATGGTGAATAACTTTCTGCGGTGAGTGCTTGGTATGCGTGTGTGTGCGGTGCTAATGGAATGCTTCCTTGAGTCTTTCGCTGACGTTTTTCTCGTCATCCCACAATTTGCCTAGTTTTCCACCTCTGTACCCATTAATAAGGATATAGTGCAGAGATCAGGGAGAAAGCTTAGATGCACACATGGCCGTCGTCGTCGTCGTCCTGAGTGAGTGTATAATGGGAAAAGTAATTTTTTCCCAAGGTGAAACACACAGCATTGCATGACTGGCTAATCCATCATCTTATTCCTGAAATGAATGTGCTTTCTCTCTGCTCCCTATACGTCGTCGTTTATATGTATAGAAAATTCATTGGTTGTTGTAAATAATATATAATATACCCATGAAAAGTGTGAATAGTACAATACGGCTTTATTTCTCAAGCTCCCTTCCTTCCCTCTCAAGTGGAATGCATTTATATACTGCTGTAATAATCGTCTTATTTCGCGTGGCACACATTACGTCACAACTGACTGGAGGCTTACCTCTTTCTCTTTGAGGCAAAGCTGAAAAGTAGTTAAAAGAGTTTTTTTGTATTGTGAAGATTAAGATTGGAGGTTGTGTTTTGTGGCACTTTCTAGATCATGGGACTGACGTTCCTTGCGGCAGGGACCTCGATACCCGACTTGATAACGAGTGTGATCGTGGCACGCAAAGGACTTGGGGATATGGCCGTGTCGTCTTCCGTGGGCTCAAACATTTTCGATGTTTGCGTCGGGCTTCCCATTCCCTGGCTTTTGTACGGTATCATCAAGGGAGAGCCCGTCCTCGTCTCTGCCAAGGGAATGCTCTGTAGCATCTCCATCCTTTTCGGTGAGATTTGGGCAAACTTCGGAGAAACAGAGCCTACTACGACGGAGGTTCCCCTCTGTCTTGCCCGAGTGCACAATGAGTACCTAATGTTCTCCTTTTCTCTCACTTTTCAGGAATGCTGTGCTTCGTCGTCATAAGTATTATGTGTTTCCGGTGGAAAATGAACAAAGGCCTGGGACTCGTCATGTTCGTCCTCTACTTCATCTTCCTCGGAGTCTCGCTCCTCTTCGAATACCAAGTTATCACTTGTCCCAAATTCCTCGAAGCGTGAGCCAGCCGTACAGAAGCACACGTTGAACACACATCCACATAAAGAGAAACCTCAGAACATAATGCCACCTTGAAAAAGTCACCACCTTACAAACGAGAGGAGAGTACGAGGAGTTCCTTTTACACAAAACTTGTTTTCATACATACATGTTTGTACGTTTGTGTAAGGATAGACCAGAAAAGGAAAACCACACACTGTCACACCTCTCCCTCTCTCACCTGGAAGTCTTACAACAATCCGACATGTTTGTGTGTGGAAAATGCACAAAAATTCAGGCTATATACAAATAATGTATTACTACTATTATATGTAGATTAGTGAATTGTTGCTGTTACTGCAAAAGACTTTTTCAAGGTCACGCCAATCTTTATCCTTCAAAGTGTCTCTGTTCTGTAATTAGCGGAAAAGAAAGCATGAGGTCAAAACATGGAAAAGGTTGCCTACATTATTGAAATGAATATGCGCGAGAGATTGCTGATCTGAATGAGTGCAAGACACTTGACTTTATCGTAGTCTAGCCATGCGAATTATTATATCTTATTATATTATTATTCGATATGGACTAGAATGTTGAAGACAATGTTTGTAGGATGGTGTTACATAAAAATAATGCATTTTAAACAATATAGGTAATAATTATGACTATGTATTATGATGACGCAGTTCTCAAATGGAAGTGTATTACAATATTTCCAATGAATGCGAGAATTCCCGTGATTTTTTTCTAAACGATGATGAGTGCAATGTGATCCAGAGTTATTACGTTACGACAAAAAGAAACTCTCATTCCTAAAAGAAACAGAATCTATATTATATTTATTTAGTGAGTAGCCAGAAATGTATTACTGTGCATGCTCCGACGAAAGATGATATTGATGATGATTGTGTACCTTTGTAAAATTGTACCTCGACCGAGAGAAAAATGTTTGTATGACACAAGTTGTACAGTGACTCGTTATAATGACGTAAGCATATAATACTTGGTGCTTGTTGGCACACTTCTCTGCAGACATAACAGTACTCTTTGATAAGTTGTATTAATTACAGTTACTTCGTAAGTATATTTGCTGACTCGGGTATAACGAACGAAACGGAAACCATCTCGGAGACGGTGAACGATTATTCACAATTTGAAAAGTGCAGCCTTTCAATTATTGTTATATGCTGTTATCCTGAAAAGGAGAGTTTATTTCACATTTGAAAAAGATCACAACACTAATTGTATTGAAGTTGATATTATACGTTCTTCCTATTGCACTCATTGCAAAGTACCCTGAATCTCTATATACATAGTGAGACTGCATGCGTGTAGATATTTGAGCAGGCACATCATAAAAAGTCTCCCTTCCCAGTCTCCTTAATTTCAACAATTATTGCGTGTACAAAAAAAATGTATTCAACTCTCCTATGTTAAAATGCAAGAAATTCGTGTCCCATAAGGCCACTTTTTAACAAATACGACGCCAATAATAGGTATTTCTGTTCCACTGTCTTCTGTAGAGTGTTGCGTTACTATTTAGATTTCAGAAATTATTTCAGTTATGACGTTTAAGTTGGCCATATTCGTCTGCGTATACGCAATAGTCCCTGAGGCGAAAGCTGAGGGGAGACTCAATGATGCACCTCTAAACTCGAATGAAAATTAGCAGTACGCACGTTGAAGGCATTATTTTAAAGGAATCTCATTCTGTTGTGTGAAACTACTTAAAACTGTACGGTTTTATTCAGTTCGCCCAGCTCCGGTTCTCTTTAATAATAACACAAAAAATGACACTAACGTTTTCCTCGTATACTAAACATAAGCGTGTAAAACGTTTTAAGGAATTTGTAGAGAGACGTTTGTGCTCTAGTTTCTAGTGAGGGCGCATTTGAAAACAGTACGCCAGTTACATATCGACAAAACGGACTATTCACTGGACATTTTAGTTGTATTAACCAAAGAAAAATTGTTGACTTGAATTGTTGTATGCTTGCTCCTCTCCAGAAAATATGTTAAGCGTGCAATTAAAAACTACTGTGGGAGGGGGCTAATAAAACTGTTTTTGTAAATGGCGTTTTAAAGTTTAGACAATTAGATGACTTGTTACCATTATTCTTAGAGTTAAGAGGCAGCAAACGTGATGTTTAAAATGTACGAACATTTTCTGAACATTGCAAGACGAATGATATTGATGACAATTCATTTTAGATGTGGATTTCTGTAGATTAGTACATAATATATTATATAACTGTTATCACGAGCGATACGCATGAAATCATACTAGATATGTATATATCTAAACAGAACAAGATACATTATATTATATATTGACCTAGAATATTTAAAAAAAATTCGTAATTCGTAAAGTCGTATACATATAATACACATTATATAATATATATTTAGGAACAATATTTTAAAGAAAAAAACAGTGATTATTATTATTACTATTATTGATGCTGATATTTGATGGAAAGCGAGAAGGATGGAAGGCTGTGGAAAAGGGAAAGGGAAAATAAAGATTTACTTTTATGAGTACACATTTCTCAGTTGACTATGGAATGCAACCTTGTAGTATTTTTATTCATTTCATTGGAATGAGCCGTCGTTGTTACGTAATAGACCGGAGGCTATAACAGAACGTTGCACCACTCCCAAATTTCATATACAATAGATCTCCTTGAAAAGCGTAAGAGTTCACTTGAGGACGAGGACGCAAAAAGAAAGAGAGAGGGAGATAGATAATTTTGAGTATATCTCAGTTTGTTTGTTCCAAGCGAGTTCTGAGATGCCGTTGGATTTTTTGATGCGTGGGTAGCAAGCGGAATAAGAGGAAGATATAGAAAGGCAAAAAAGCAAGAGTATTTCTTCCTCAGAGAAAGCCGACTGAAACCAGTTTTTTTGTGAGCCAGAATGCAGAATCCAGGACAGAGAGCGATGGAGAAAGCTTTTCGTTCCATTTCTCACGTCTAACTTTTGCACACAGACAAAGAAAGCAGAGCAAGTGCCATTTTGCGGAGCTGGAGAGAAGGAGGAGAGAAAAACTTGTTCAAAGTTAAAAACGCGGAGAGAAGTAGAAGACAGAGCAAACTTATAGGCTCCGAAAAAATGTCAGTTTCATATATGTACATTTCTTTTTTCCTCGAGCAAGAAAGGAGGGCGAGGGCCGAAAAAGATGTAAAGGGAAAAGGGAACACGGAAAGTACCTTAAGTCAAAAATTATATGTGTTACGTAACATAAAATAATCTACTGCTCTTAAAACCCTTGTGTGCCCCTACGATGATGATGATGACTCACCCGAAAGCGTTCTATATAGGCAATACTAATATATATATTATACATGAACTATATGTGTCAGCTCTTTCCAGGAATAATGCAAAATGTATATATCACGCTATTTCTGGAGTTTATAGCCTTTAAACACTCTTCAAAATATCTTCACCTCACTCTTTTTGCTAGAGAGAGAAAAGCGTTTGATATTATTTACTCTCGACAGAAATTCAATCCATTTCCTTTTCGCTGTAAAAGTAACAAAGAAGAATGGTGTAGGTATACAGCACAACTTGCACAAAAAGTTTCTTTCAGTATTACTACAACCATGGAAGAAGCTCGGGTGTATACACAACAACCGAAAGTTCTCCGTCCACAATTAGCGAAGCTAATGGTTTTCCAAGTGGATACGATACATTCATATATCTCCAGCGCAGTGTGTGCGCAATATTTTTTTGCTATAGACCATCAATACGTAATGATGTTATGAAGCTTCTACTTTTTCTTCGCTATATAGACAACTTCTCTCTCTCTCTTCATTCATACTCGATGTCGACGCTTACAAACAACTCGCACCAAAACTCACCCACATGCCCGAATGTATCGATCCAGAATAAAAAAAAATTCCATATCAGCACATTTTCCAGCAGCAGAGCACTGTTCTCTCTGGAAGCTATGACCTAACTCGTACACCTTATTATTCGCAGTACATGGACATATGTCGAGGCAAATGTTGAAGAATGTGCATAAAAAAGTATATTTGCCAGTTCAGAGAATATCACAAACGTTCGCGTTGTTATTGCTTGTTTTTGTTTTTCTACTCGTACAGAGAGACACACATTTACGTAATCTCCGTTTGTCCATCCAACAGTTTTGCATGAGGGCTTTGTGACGACGATTGAGCAGGATTACCACACACCACTCTATGCAAAACAATTTGGATGTGGTGTAGAAAAGACTGCGATTCCAGCAAAAACTTGAGTGTAAACTCGTTCACAAAAGTTGTCCTGAGGTGATGATGGGCAAATCAGAGAGTGCACAACTGTAAATAAATAGAGAGAGAGAGAGAGAAACTACGTCTTAGTTCGCAAAAATCTCCATATAGTAAATAACAAGCGCTCATCTTCTCAACTGACGCTCTGTCATCATCGTCAAAAACAAAGCGCTTGTGTTTGCGCTGATACCTTGGTTGAGAGACGCTGCTCCTCATCAGCAAACATACATATCAAAAACTCTTTTGCATCAATCAACACATATTTTCTGGCAGCATGCAAAATCCTCTGTACTCAAACGGGTCATCAACTTTGTGAATAACAAGCGAATTATTATTAAAAAGTGAATGTAATCCGTTCAAGTTAAAAGGACATGTGAAAAAGAGATCTCCTTCTGCGACTTTGTTTGCTCCGCAGCCTTTTTGCAACAAAATCAAAGTTCATCATTGGAAACGGAGAGTGAGTGTGTATGATTAACCCACTCTTGTTGTTCTCGTCCAATTATTTCTGCATGCATCAATCTGTGACCACAAGTTTCCAGAGAAAAAATGCGTCGCAGTTTGCATCTCCGGCTCATTTGCAGTGAGGCAGGACTCGTTGTGTGACATTGTCCCATTTTTCAAGAAATACAATCGCCAAAGGAGGAGCAGTGCTGATAAAATGGAGCGTCGACAAAGGTGGCTCGAGGTGCAGTTTAGGAGGCACGACGAAAGTTTGACAAAGATTGCCAAGCAGCTCCAAATTCTTCAGGATTTCATTTCACTTAACTTTGGTAAATATGCTCGGCTTACCATTTAAAGTTGCGTTCATTTGAGATTTGAGCAGAAAATGATGTTGGCTGCATTAACTTTTTTAAAGATTCATTCCGCTCGTACGCGCTGGAACGGGAGCGCCTAGACAGGAACACTCACTTTACATATGAAACTTTGCTGGACAGACCACCTCCCCATGAGGTCAGCTCTCAGCACAGCAGCTACCGTGGGAGTCCCATGGTGCATTCCCAGCCACCGCAAAGCAGTCACCAAACCAGGCTGACTCCCGACCAGTTTGCCTCCTCTCGCCATTTGGGTCATGGCTCCAATCCGGATGGGAGCGCGGGGAGCAGTGACAGCGACTATGATGATGACACGATGAACCCCGCACAGGAAAGCGACGCTTTGCCACCATTGTCAAACCCTTGTCAAATTTCCAGTCATGGCAATGTTGTGGTCGACCTGTCGACGGAGAGGCAGGAGGCGGGTGTTCATCCCTTGATTCAAACGGGAGGCTACCAGGAACCGAACTCGACAATGGCAGAATACACTGGACCGACAGCAGCATACTATGGGATCCGAAGGTGTGATCAAGATCAGCGTCAAGGCTTGCAGGTACCAGACTCAGTTCTGTTGGACGAGGAAGGACCCACGGATTTGAGCACAGAAAGAAAGGAGCACAATATGACCACTTCTTCTGTGAGTAACAGTCCGCCGTATAAGGTCGGTGCGGAGGGGAGCATCCTTGGCGGAATACTCACTTCTTATATGCCTCCGAGAACGAAAGGTTAATACCTACAAACTGAATTGATTATGTTCATGATCATAGAAAAGGGATAGGGATCCCTATGCCATGGTATGCAAAGACGACAAGATAACGTCCTTTACACTGTTTTATAGCGGAGACAAAGGAAGAGGTGGAGCCCAGTCAATGTTACACCCAATTCGCCCGAAGTCGGGATGCGAGCACAGACAGTACTTCAAAAGAGTACACTGCTCAGTCCCTGTGGAGCGCTGGAACTATGTCCAGCGCTGTGATGGGGGCCAGTATCATAAGCGGCAGCACCGGCAGATCGGGGTCCGCTTGCTCCACCGATGACATTTCTGAGCATCAATCAATTCTTCATTCTCGTATGCCTAAATTCAACTATTTGTCTCTGCTGCAGACTTTCCATTCCATAATACAGCTTGATTTAATCATATGTCCACCTTTACCCCACAGCTTTAGGGTTGGACGACAGGTACTGCAACAAATCAGACAGGTCGCTCGCTTACCAAACATGCACCGCGGATACGAATAATGATCCGCCTCCCAGAAAGCCAACCGGAAGATCCAGCAAAACGCATGCACGCCCCTCCAACAGAGGAGAGTACAAATCCCGACGAGTATCTCACGAAAGCGCAGAGTCCTCTACAATAGTCTCATCAGGTGCTACACATCGACGGAGTCCCACAACATCCTCCACCACCTCAGGAGGAGGTGGCGGGGACCAGTCAACGAGCACCACAACCGCCACCTCATCCGGTCGGAAGAATGGTAACAGCAATGCTTCGAAACAGTGTCGGTACTGTGGGAAAACCTTTCAGTGGCTCCATTCGGTCAAGACGCACGAGCGTCTTCACACCGGCATCAAACCATACGGCTGTAAGATTTGTGGAGCGAGATTCACACAAAACGGGAACCTCAAAGTGCACGCGAAAACCTGTGTGGAGAAGCACGCCGAGTCTTATCGGGCTCGGAACGTGCTCATTTGCACAGTGTGCACTGAAATGTTCTCCGACACGGATGCCTTAATGGAGCACCAAAAGTCGCACGACCGAATGCAGTGGACTATCAAAGAAAAGACGTGCCAGTTGTGTGGCGAAGTGTTTCAAAAGCGGAGCTTTCTCCTCGAGCATGAGAAGGTGCATGTGCAGGACAGGTCCTTCCTGTCCAGTTTGGGAATTCAGGCGGAACAACAACGGAGCAGTAATTCGAATAATCAGACGGCAACGACGACCACACCGAATGTTTCCACAAGCAAAACTTGAATACGGGAAACGTGAAACCAAAAATGTCTTCGTCATAGTACATACTCATCAATGATGAGTTTTCATCGTCACATCACAATTACGTAGTCATCATATCGAGTCCCTTTCATTAAGCATACAACACAGACATTAGATAAAATATAATATAAATTATATATAATGTGCATTCTTGCAAAGTATGTGATTTCTAACAATTTAGTTAGGCATTTGTCAGCATTCGTGTGAGAATGATTGTCTTTGAAAAGATGCCATAGTTGGTGCAAAGAATGACGTTGTGATAGATGCTGAGATAGTCAGAGATGAATGTTTGCGACTGTAATTGCGTTGCAACCCTCTAATCAGAATTACTCATAGTTATTGCTTTAATTTGTTCCCTCTTTCGACTTAATGTGATACAACCGGAAATGTACACCTTACCACCGATACTTGCTAAATAATTTATTTTTACCGTGATAAATTACAGTGTCAAGGTTTTGTCCATTTTTACTTTGAAGTTAAGAAATATTAGGGTGTGAAAATGTCTTGTGTGCCATACAAACCTGCATTGCTACTAACAAAAAGTGTGAACGAGAGATAAATGCACTCTAGAATAATAAGCTATCAATACAGCTCGAACAATACTCCTAGAATATAAATACATTTATACGCACAGTCTGAATATAGTTGATTCGAATACTGGTTCAGTGTTGCAAGTCACACGCCCTTAGAACACAACAGCTTAACTAGTAGCTTAGAGTGAAGATGAGTGCGCGTACGTGGTGCACCACAGATTTCCAATTAAACGTACAAGGAAAATAAAACATTGTCATAAAATGCCTCCAGAGAATCTCCGACAGAGACAGGAATGTGCTTGTATACGCTGCAGATTTGCAGTCTGTATTAAAAAGTCAACCTTTTGTGTGAACGACTGACAAAACGAGGATCTCCTCAGCAGTCTTATAAATATACTTAGCGTAATTGTACTAATTGCAACAATTATAATGCTGAAATAAAAGAGTAGAGTTTGTTACTGATTTTGCTTCACTGCATTTGCGCCGTGTTCTCGGATGTATTAGTTATATTGTTTATGGAGTGACCAAACACTGCTTATCTTCATCATCACTGGGGTGGCCATTGTCGCCTATCACCCGACACGGTTCATTTGTGGTGGAGTCGTGAAGCAGGGCATGCAAAGGAGACGGGGGGCAAGCCGCGTTGAAATCTGTGCCACCGATTAGCGATACCTGGAAGGAGTTGGTGGCTTGCTCGTAGGAAGGTGGATCAAGCAGGCTCTCGTAGTCTGGGGGCATGTCATGAGAGTAAGGTCTGTGCCTCGCGGTTTCCCCTCCTTCTCCCATATAGTCATCACCCTCCCCTTCCATTCCTTCCGCTATCAGGTTCCACTGACCTCGAACGTCTAGTAAAGAAAGGAGTGCGTTGCTAACAAGCCCCCTTCGTGGAGGATGGTAGTAAGGAGGCAAACCAGGAGAGGTGGACGACACGGTGAGGTGATGACTTTGATTTCGTGCCTCTTCGAGTGCGGTTTGTATGGCTTGGAGTCTCGCCCTCTTCATCCGATTCTTCCAAACAATAAAGCCAAAGGACAAGGTGAGCGAGATGAGCATGGGTAAGATGAGCCCTTTGAGAAAGTAGCCCAGGGTTTTTTCATTTGGAGCAACGCCATCACTCCCATAATACGCTCCGTCCAAAAGGATATCGCCACGCTTGTCCAGTTGCAGAGACTTCGACTTGTCTGACAAGCTGAAATGGGTTTCAAATATTAGTAATTGCATTTTTGAATTTTTTGAGCCACGTTAATTATCAGAGTAGTACACGAGATAGTTGAGTGGAAAATCTTGGTGATCACAGTCCAAATGAGATGTTGTCGAAGGAGCTGGAGTTGCCACTGGGGATCTCGCCCCATCTCCAGTCACCTCAAGTTGCCTCGTCCGATTTGGAAACGCGGAGGAGCCGCACTTTGTCGTGAGTACGGCGGCAATGAAGAGGAAACTGCGGAGAGTACATTTGTCCGTGGACCGCCGACCTCCGCTGTTCACCCCACAAAAGATAAGCCCCAGATGAAGTCGGCCCAAGAGCACTGGAACATGCCAGCCTCGACGATTATTGTAACTTTCTCCAATGCACATAAGCTCAAGCAGCGACATTGCATATTGCTCATTACAATTTAACTTTCACCACAGTTTTGTTTTCGAGTCCACCCCTGGACATAACCTCCAAAGTGTGCCTACTACTGAGTTGTCCCAAGGGAAAGAGGCACACACTGATAAACAGCATAAAAAGTCATTGATGGACAGGTTTTTTGGTTGATGTTAATAATTGAGTGAATAGCTGACGAGCTGTGCTGACATACATCGACATTACGGGTATATGTCTTGTTTTCCCTGCACACAAACATAATGGTCGTGAAGGGAAAGTCGATTTTCAGCAAAGAGCAAACAATACGTGTACACATCAGAAAGAGTTTTCTCTCTGCACCACTCGTAAAAGCGTAATTGCGCTTTCACCCGTGCTTTTACCAAGTCCAAGACCTGTTATTGTTTGGCATTCCGCAAATAATTACAAACACGTACCCGATATGATGCACAGCCTTCAACTGGGAATCCGTTGGAACCAAATCGAAGACTCTTATTATTCATGAAAACTATGACTTTGTCAATTAGAGACAAACATAATATAATTTGACTATAAAAATTACCGTTGCAAGCCTTCGTAACCTTTTTGCCCCATCCCTAAAAATGCATTTTTTCGCGTTCATAAGTTTTACATAGGAGAACTCTCTGCACCACTCGTAAAAGCGTAATTGCGCTTTCACCCGTGCTTTTACCAAGTCCAAAACCTGTTATTGTTTGGCATTCCGCAAATAATTACAAACACCCCGATATGATGCACAGCCTTCATCTGGGAATCCGTTGGAACCAAATCGAGGACTCTTATTAGTCATGAAAACTATGACTTTGACAATTAGAGACAAACATAATATACCTAATTTGACTATAAAAATTACCGTTGCAAGTCTTCGTAACCTTTTTGCCCCATCCCTAAAAATGCATTTTTTCGCGTTCATAAGTTTTACATAGGAGAAGAGTACGTAATATATGAAAGCTCGAGAATTACATAAAAGTTTGATGTAAAAATTATTTTGTTTGAATCGCGTTTCACATTTCATCACAGCAAACCATTTCTCATGCAAGCCGAATGCATTGTTCATTATGAACTTGTGTCACACAAGTTGTGTGTCAATCCACCCCGCAACACTTTTGGAGAGTGGTTCGCATTCAAAAGGGGTGACCACTCCGTCTCAACTTGACGTCGTGTGGGGTGGACTGACACAAACTCATTGCACACGCTCTAAAAATGCCGACTGCTCCTGTCTGTTTGATGAGCCATTCATTCCCCATTTCCACGTAGAGCATATTGTGGTGTGTTGTGGTGTTCTTGAGTTGTCAACTTTGTTTTGTGCTGGAAAAGGGAGACATTTTTATAAAAAAAATAATT
>JAHZMW010000143.1:0-16095 GCA_027743745.1 Alloscopus bannaensis
CAGAGGAGAGGAGCGTGTAACAAAAGTCAGAAAACGTTACCAATAAAGCAAATATTTGCCATTAGTCCAAAAAACAGCAAATATTTTAGTTTAGGAAAAATGGGAGCTCGTGTTTGCGACAAAGAGAAGTGAACTCTTGATTTGTCGCTTCGTTTTTTGACTTTCATGTGACACGTTACATTGTGTAAAAAACAAGACGTCAACAGCGCAGCACCCCGTTGCTTTCGTCTACCTTGTTCGCACTCAGTGACATCGGGAGAGATCTCTTTTTAGTTTGGCGCTGGAGAGAAGGCGTCATAATTTTTTGGCTGAATTCGCACAGGGGAAAGATTTTGACCTCGTTTTTAGTGTTTGCACTCCTCATGCATTAGGAAAGTGTCACGAAAGAAGTCAGCCAGGGAGAGTGAGAATGAGAGAACGGATCGACTGCATAAAGCAAATGTCTCTCACTTAGTTATCGTTTTATGAAGTTGGTTTTGCATTTTCGTATACCACTTTTACTCGATCAGTTGACTCGTGAGTTTTGATAGACTTTTGAGTGTTTCATTAGCTTCACATTGACTTGAGAACAATACCGTGAATAGCAATTGACAGCTAGTGGGCAAAAGGGTTTTGTCATAAACATTTCCTTGTAATAACTGTGTTATTGTTCCTTTCATCTCATATAATACATTATCGTGTGTGATATATCGCTCAATATATCCAGTAACAATAGTGTCACGTATAGTCGGCGCTATGAGCAGTAGTGACAGGAGTATGAAGAAGCCAAGACTTTCTAAATGAATTTTGCTGTTCTCTATGTAATCTATCAAAGTTTGTTTGGACACACACACTTCTCTCATGTTGCAATCGTTTCATCAACGCTCAAACAGCTCTTAAATGACAATGGTTGTGCAAAATCGTTCCAACACTATATACGGATCTCATCGGAACCTCTCCTCCGCGTCGTTTGGAGGCGAGAGTCGTCGAAAGTACTGGATGAGTTCCAGAGACTCTGAGAGCAGTACAAGTTTAACAAGCGACGACGAAGAGTTCTTTGGTATAGATGATGACTCATTTCATCGACGGCGAAAGCGATCCGGGACTTGGCCGTAAGCTGCAAATACAATACAAATCCATTCATACACAATACAAATATTTGTTGCGCTCACGAATAACGATAAAATAATTAAGTTGTATATACAGTGCCAAATAAATATTCAATATGCAATATATAAAAACAGTATACGGGCTTGGTAGATGAAAGTTGGAATCTACTGGAGCATAGGGTTGAGGTTGGTTACATGGGGTGCTTGCTTTATCAGTTTCCTCAATCTTCAAGTGAGTCCACAGGAACTTTAAGCTTTGTTAGGAACACATACATGTGATCAGCTTCATTTTAATTCTAACAAGCAATATGTAAAGTCAATTCATCATGACCAAGACAAACATACAGGCAGAATTATACAGATTCATGGCTGTGTTGGGTTTCAAAATGTGAAAAGGGATCTTTGATGATTGTGCTTGAAACACTGTGCAAGCATGCAATGGGCAAGGTCCTGATACTTTTTAGCGTGTTTTCATAACTAAACTCGACCTGACTGTCAGTATGTGGTACTGACAAAGAGAATCAGTTGTGCAGCGTTGGCTTGTTGTCGTTAACCATTGTAGGTTCAAATTAGTCGCATGTCACTTTCGTAAGATTAACACTTGTAAGAGTTGACAAAAGTGACTTCTCAGCAGCGTACAAGAAGACTTCCTCTTCCGGAATGAATGAAACGAACACAATCTCATATTAATAATGTCTTCGTAAGATAGGGATGCAGCATAGCAAGAGTGATAAATAATTGTACTCAAACAATATATCAACAAGTTATAAGTTCACTTTTATCAATTTAATGACCTTAAACCTCACAAAGTCTTGAAGGGACGTGACAATGAGATTCGATTGGAGTTTTTGTGCTAGCATAAAAATGTAATTCGGTTGAATGTGGTTAGCATCAACTCTCCTAGTGTACCTTTATTTTTTAACTCCTGAATATTCATCCAGGAAGCAAAAATTCTATGTGAATATCGTCACGTAATGTAAACACCTAAACCTCAATGAATCTTTTGTGAGTATCGCATTATGGATTAGGACTTTTTTTTACCATATCTCATTGATTACACTTCAATCCGTAGAATACGAAATGTATAGTCTCCGCCTAGCAAGTCAACTTTGAAACATTTATGAACGATTATAAGCTGTAAAAAATTGTTTTCCAAAGCATTTAGTTGGAGGAATTTATGTACATACGTGTGGTTACATCATTTCGACCTTTGTTTAGTAAAACAAGGAAGTGGGAAACAACGCAATAATGTTAACAGCAAACCTTTTTCAAGCTGAAAAAGCATCTTGCTGATTTTCTCTTCACACAAACCACAAGTTTGCTTGATTTCATAATTTGCCTTGGTCTCTACTTTTGACTTTGGTATTTTGAAGCAAATCTATCATTGTGACGTTATGCAATCATATTGTAGTTGCTTGATGATTGCGATGATTATTAGTAGACCTATTGGGAACATACGGGCTGTGTATTCGCAAATAAATCATGAAATCAGGCTTTATTCGGTATGTCTTGAGTATGCACAGTAATTTGTAGAATTGAGTAGAAAATCAGTTACGTAATGAAATTCCCAACAAATTACCATTTTAGTGTTGCTTGCACAGTTGTAGGAGGAATACCGCATAGACCTCGAATTCGTGAGAACATATGGGAAAACCATTTGTTCCTGTCATTTAACTAGTCTATACTGCGAAAATAGATATGGGTCGAGTGTTTAAATTATATTAGAAATTGTTGTGCTTTTGGACGTTGGACTGATTGCGTGTATGTGTTTGGGATGCGGACGGAAATTTTACAAACCGTGAGCATGATAAAATGGTAATAATAAACCTAGGCAAGTTTTCCTTATCCAAACGTCACTCTTGACCTTCCGCCGTTATAGCTTGGTGAATGCTAATGTGCATGCAAAGCTTTCCGCTGATTTTTTTTGCTGGATGTTTGTTGTTCTTGAAATTAAGAATGAGGCTGGATATTTGTTCACTTTTACCGAACAGTACATGCTCAAAGATTGATTATAAAGTATCAATTCAAGTATCTAATGATGTCAATCTAACTCTTTCAGGAGAACTCGATCTCTCAACGCCCCGTCTCCGATTCAGCAATTTGGACCATGTGGAAGAATAATGAAGAACTCTGCCATGGTCATGTAAGTATATTATGCATTCTTGTTGTTGTGATCCTTTAATTGCGTTTTTTACTTATCGATTTCTTCATTCCATGAAGTGAAGAATAGATAATTTATTGTTGCGACATCTCAGACAATCATTTCTAGACCAGTATATCAACTGTCTTGCTTTCTACTAGACATAAAAGTTAAAAGTATCCCTTAGTTTAGTGGAGTATCACATATCAAAGAAGGTGTTGGGTACGCGAGTAAGCGTCGTCATCGAATTGATTATTGAGTTCTTTCAGCTCTTGAACAAAGTGTTTCTGATGAGTTTTTCTATTTTTACGGACTGGTTTTTCAACCTTTACCATCCATCCATCGATCCACATCGTAGACGTGAGCCATACAAGAGCAAGAAAGAGGGAAAAGTAAAGAAAAACAACTCCAAAAGATCTCATTTACTCCCCTGACATGCCACAATATGTGTAGCATTGATTGTGCTTACGGTAGGACTCTTGCAAGAAAGAAATTGCGAACATCATTGTCCACATGCATGTATGTATATTCTGATGTATTGCATAGTTAATTTAACGTACATAGTGGATTTAATATACGCAAAGTGGAATCTTACAATTGCTCGCATCGGAATTTGTACCACATGTTGCCTGGTGGTGCCTGATTTTTTCACTGGTGAGCATATCGTGTGCCTTCTCACTGTACTCCACACTTACAACATTATGATTATTACCATATTATTATCGTCAAATTATCGACTCTTGTACACCATTTAGGAGGAAATTCAACATTTTAAAGTAATTTCTGTCTCGATTGATTGCACTTCATTCCCACTGCTATCCAAAATGGTTTAACTATATGTACGCAAAATTTAAGTATTCGAAACATTATTTGAATAAGACATGGTATGTATAGACTGCAAAGAGTAATTGCTCGAGTTGATTTGACAGGCAACGCGCAATGCTGACTGAGAAGTGTCTAAATGATTTTAATTGATGCGTTCCCCACACAAAATATAGGGGATGCCCTTTGCGTTTAAAAAAACCAGAAAGTGATGGACTTGAAGAGTTGAAAAATGAAGGCTAGCCACGCAAAGCAATCACGGTAAACAAAGCTAACTGCTTGGCAAGGAATGAATTAGAGGAATGTAAACACGGTTGACTAAAGTGCTAACGAAAAACCATATTATTGTGTTGTTCTATTAAAGTTGCTGTGTTGGTTTCTGTATGTCATCATAAATACACAAACATTACACAGCCTTGTGAAATGGACTTGTAAAACAAGAGATACTAGATGCCAAACACTTGTTGCAGAGTAGTGCATATTTCGATGTATGAAAAAGTGGATAGCATTTTTGCATGCATTGACGTAAAGAAACTGAAGCAGTGCTGCTTTTTAGCATCCGATGCAGAATAACTTCAGCTTAAACTGAAACTATTTCACATGTAGGCAAATCGAAGTAGTATAATGTATACATTTGTTATGGACTCTGGTTGTTTTTTGCGCTTGACTTTCTGACAAAACACCGAAGGGAAAGTGAGAAATACGACTGACGTCAAAGAAGACCCTGCCGGTTGACCCCATTTTTTCTTATTAGCTCAAGCCAGGCTAATTGTTTCTACCCATAGCAAATTGCATAAGAATCGTCACTTATCACTACATTAAATGTATGAAGGAAGCCACGCTAGGTTTCATATACGATAATTACCTGTCATTCATTTCGCTTTTTTTCGACGGTACCTCAAAAATTCTTGAGCAAAATGGACAAATGAACAAGTGGTTTAGACTGTTTTTTCTTTCATTGGAATGTCAGTGATTTCTGTTGTGCTCAGCGCAATTTCTCAGCACCAGCACTACTCCCTTGTCCAAGGTTCGGTATTTTTAAGGATAATGGTGATTGTCCAAAGGGTCATTTGCCAACCTATAGGTTCTTCTTTGAGGATGCATGCATGCACGTTTAGCATGCACGTTTTATGTAAATGCTTGGAACTGTTGCATAAGCAATGAACAAAAAGAGGCTGATGATTTCATTTAAAAAAGGCATCAATAACTATCTGATGCAGTATTGGCTCATAGCGTGCTAACTCATTACGTGCTGACGTGAAAGAATTTTGACTGCAGTTTTGTGAAGGTGATCTTCATAATGATCGTAATTTGTTTCCGTTGATTGTCCACTCCACTTTGTACTGGTCATAACCAATTTTCTCAGTTGGACACGTATCATTGTGGCAAGTATGACCTATGTGTACATCTTTTGGTTCGGAAATGACTTGATGTATTTCACGCGCACGTTGTCTCACATTTTTTATGAAAGTAGATCAGGTACAGTTCCATCATCATCATTCCCTCTAGGATTTATAGCGTGTATAAAGTAGTAAGTAAGGCTATAAGCGAAATTTTGAAGAAAAAACATTGTAAATCAAACTGATTGCAATTTTGGATGGCAATAAACTCATAAAATGTCGAAAGTACAAGGTGTTTTCAAAAGAAGTTAAATGGCTTACGTTTAGGATATGTATTACAATAAGGTAATTTGTGCACAATAAATACTTAAAATGCTACATATTTTTTACATTTTTTAAACATCCAACAGATACGATATAATAGACGGCATGATCTCAAACTATGTACCAAAGTTTGGGTGTGGGTTTTTTTTTTGACTGACTTCCTTTTGTAATAAAGAAGCATCATTTCGTCATTTGTAGCAAGGCGGAGTTTTTTGTTCCTCCGAAGAAGTGGTGCGCACATTGTATAGGGCATCATTTCATGATGGAATGCGTTAAATTCCATCTGTCATCATCATATGTAAAAAGTATGAAGGGACAGGTCGGCCGGCAGCTGGTATAGGAGTCGTGAGGTCGTATATCTCTTTTGTGAGAGATGCACATATATTTACTTGACTTGTGGTCGTACTCAGAAAAGAAATATATGCCTTAAGTGTCTGGTTTAGGTGCTTTCGCTGTGATTGTTGTAAGTAGCATAAAATATATATTTTAGCATGGGTCTCCCAACTGAGAACGCTCTCTTTGGTAAACAATGCAATCGGACGAAATGTGCCCAACATTTATAGCTTGGGGGAACGATCCACATATTTCGGATTGTTCAAATTCCCTATTAACATTTTTTCTCGAAAGTCCAAATTCCAATGTGGTTGTTTTTTCTTTACTGCAGTACAATTGCACCTTACGGTTGTATGAGAATTCTTTGTCCCTCTTTGCCCGTGAGTGTATCATGTATCGCGTTGTTTTTTCATACCTGTATGAAATGTCTTTATATGCCTGGTTCAATAAAATATTGGTGGTTCGGAGTCACACGTAGAGTCATTGAGCTAGATGTCGACAAGATAAAATTCTTGTTGCTCAATTACTCACATCTACTAATATTGCAAGTTGCATTCTTCACTTGGAGGATTTATAGCAGCATGCGTCAAAATATCATGCAAAATTGGTTATGAATGATCGTGACCGCTGCTGCTCTTGTTAGAGGCTCATTGATGCTATGTAGAGTGTGGTAGTAACTTTCCATTCAGCTTTGGAAAGACCATTAAAACAGTCTTTCGAATTGTCATATCAGATATATAGTCGGTGTCGTAGAGTCGTAAGGGTTTCCCATGTTCACTCACTTTCTCAGTGGCGCACTTTTGTGCAATGGTGTGAACGGTCGGAGGTGTTCAAAGTACCTAGTCGTAAGTGTGAAGTGACATGTGTCCAGCATAAAGATTCGTTCATGCACATACTACGGATAACTGAATTTTGAGTGGGAAATTAATTTCTGAGTAACTTGTCACATAAAAGTAGCAAAGTATCTAACAAATGCCTCATCACAATCACATTATTTATGACACAGGCGTATTTTATAGTGTGAACTTAAACAAATTGTGTCATTGTTAGGTCCCCCATTTTGTCACCTACTACACGTTTGACTTTCTACATGTTTGTCACTGTTTTTTACGTTGCGCCGTGGGTCTACGTGCCACATCTTTAAGGAAGCATAATGTGATGAAATCGAGTCAGTATTGTGTCTTCATTGTAAGAGTATGAGAATAAAAGGCCTTGTTCTATTCTTTTGTCAAACTTTCTCTGCTTTTTCAATCAAATTTTGGCCGCTACGCGTATGCATTTGTGGGTTTCCTTTATGGGGAGGCGTACGGAATCAAGACTTGGTGTGTGCCGAGTGAAATCAAATTAGGTAACGGGGACCATCATATTTATTCTACGAGTAACTTAATTAGAACAACACATTTGTACGTGTGCTCACCAAATTTGGGGCAACTGTATGATGACAGTATCAATCTAGATTTAACTCGTGTTACCCTTTTTCGTCAGGAAAGAGTTTCTCTTATCAAACATTTGATTACAGATTCTCAGAGTGGGGTAGCACATCTTATTATTCTGACCTTTTCGCAGAGTAAAACAATCCTTTTTTGTTTGACATTGAACGTCTCTCTCTGTGTGGATCATTCCACGTGGTATCTGTAAGCATGCATTTTCACTTGTTGGATTGTTTTCCTTAAATTGAAGATAGACAGCCGCGGTCATCATCATTGAAAAGTATTTCACTCTCAGGAGCCGTACAGTTCTCATCTCGCGTAGTTTCCGATTGCTCCGGGTGTACTAGGAGAAGCATCAGACTTTCAGGAATTCCCAAACGAGAAGCTTCCAAAGGAAAAAATGAAGATTCTAGATTCGCAACTTTCCTCTAGGTATTAAACCCTCTAACGTAACGTTCATTCTATACAAGCCTTCTTTTTCTCTTCATTCCGACTTTCAAGCAATGCCATCCAGAGGTAAAGTTTTTCTTACTGGAAATCCTATAGTTATACAATGGTAGTACAATATATTATTTCTTGCGTGCAAACTTAAGCCACGCAAATTTACCAGAAAGCAAGAAGTTGTTTATGGGATCTGGAATAGAATGATTTTTGTGCTCGGGTACATTACGTTTTCTTCAGTAGAAATTGTAAAAATTGAGAATGCCGTTATTTGATTTGCGTCTTTGTGGAATTGCAGGCAGATTCAAGATCCTGCATTTCAAAGACTAACATGGTACAAGCCACCATTGACAGTACTGGTTATCAAGAAGACACGGGATGTTTCTGTGCTGAACCCATTTGTTCAGCTTACACAATGGCTGATTGTGGTAAGCATTTCGTTTACATACACGCAACGCAAGCAATACAAGAAGTGTGCTTTGTTGGGTTGGAAGCGTCACAAGTTGCTACTTTTTGTCTAGGATAAACGGATGGTTGTGCATGTGGAATCAGCAATTTTGGACGACAAAGCACTTGCAACAAACACAGATTTTCTCGCCATTCGTGATAAGCTTCAGGTGTTTCGTGAAGGTCGGGATGACCTTACCGACAAAATTGATTTCATCATCTGTCTTGGCGGCGATGGAACTCTGCTGTATGCCTCGTCGCTTTTCCAGGTATGTCTGGTCTTCTAGACCTGATTTGCGGAGCAATGAACTGACTACGAGAGATGTACTCTCTGCTTTGACATTGACAAAAGGAAAGTCAGACAAAGTTATGCAAGTGTTTTTTTTGTTTTGATATAATTTACAGCAATCTGTACCACCTGTCATGGCTTTCCATTTGGGCTCGCTGGGATTTCTCACACCTTTCTTGTTTGATAACTTCCAAGAACAAGTCACCAACGTCCTTGAAGGTAATTCATAAAGTCAATTTATTGTACAACTTTTTGTAGCGTTTTTCTAATAGTATGACTGAAGTTTTCAAAAAAGTTGTTTCAACCTTGAATTTCCTTAGGCAATGCAGCACTAACTCTCAGAAGTCGCCTGAAGTGTACATTGAAACGAAGACCTTCAGTAGAGGGTGAAAACAACCCTGCTCATGAGAATTGCACGGCTACATCAAATGGGATCATTTCACGTGTAAATCAGGCCGACGGACGGCTTAAAATAATTACAATTGACTTTTATAATTTTTTTATTGCTCCGTCCAATTTCTGAGGGAATGTTGCCATTTTATCGCTTGTATAGATTAAAATCTCCCCAGACAGCCGTAATACCGCTTGGGTATCCTTTGATGGAAGAAATCGCCAAGAACTTCATCACGGAGATGTGTAAGCAAATTTTTAGGAAAAACTGTTCCTGCTATTATGATCACGCCTATTTGCCCACATTCCTTGTCATTCCGACCAATTGTGGTTCCCGCCGGTGTCGAGTTAAAGGTACAATGGCTTAATATAATTACAATTGTACTTTTATAATGTTTTTATTGTTCCGTCCAATTTCTGAGGAAATCATTTTATCGCTTGTATAGATTAAAATCTCTCCAGACAGCCGCAATACCGCTTGGGTATCCTTTGATGGAAGAAATCGCCAAGAACTTCATCACGGAGATGTGTAAGCAAATTTTTAGGAAAATTGACGTTTAGTATTTTGTTAAGGTGATTTTTAAAAAATAGCTTCTCAATTCCAGACTTTCTGTCACAACTTCTATCTTTCCTGTACCCTCCATCTGCGCTCAAGATCAAATCCAGGATTGGTTTGATTCCTTGGCTGACTGCCTGCAGTGGAACGTGAGAAAACGCCAGAAAACGTTTGAAAGTATGGATGATTCCAGTGAAGGGTACGACATGATGGATTCTTAAATGAGAAGGCAATCTTTGGAGTTCGCAGGATCAACTCCGTCTTGATTTCGGTGATTTAAAGTGTAGAATAGATTGCTGTTAGTCTAGTAGAGGAGTTTTAAAGTGAGTTGATGCATGTTTGTCAGTGAATGTAATTGTTGAATGAGTTGATCCTGACTGCGTCAGGGTTTGTCTGTGTCATTCGTTCTATCGTTCTTTGAATTCGTCGATTGCGTTCTAAGTTTGCCCTCGAAGGAACATTTCTATATAAGTAACGCTAACGCATATTTGTTTCGGTAATCATGTCTGTAGAGATAAAACAAATATTATATGTATTTGCTGTACAAATCAAACTGGTTCTTCTGGGACCAAAAGTGAATTTAAAAATGTATAATATTCAGGTTGTGGGACCATCAATGCTAATTGGCTATGATTCTGATAAGCTTACCTAGTTTGAAAAGAAATCAATAATCGGAACAGAATTCAAATTTAACGTTATACAAAAAATTCTTAGGCTGTATTTTGGCACTTCCAGCAACCGAGTGATATTAAATAAAGTTGAATCTTTTTTATTTTTACGGAACTCGCAAAAATAACAGAACTTTGGACATTATTCTCAATCACGGGGACGATGCATTAGAACCATATTCCGAAACTCGTCTCTCTGAAAGCTGAGAAGGAGAGACTTCTTTCTCTTATTGATTATTTATTTACTTGAGTGTGCAGTTCTTGTGTACAGAAAAAAAAGTCTCACACACGAGCATGACGTCACGAACGCTCCACATAGCCCACATAGTAGTACTCCTAGAATGACGTCATTATCGTGATATTTGATCCGCATGCCTTGGGCCGACCACCGAGAGAATAATATTATGTTGCGTTGTGTGGTTGTTTTTAGCATGAAAAGGAAATTCTTAGCCAATATCATCCAGAAATCTAACGGAATCCTAACATATACATGCGTCAACAATCGCAAGGTTCTGCCTATATATACTCGTATCATATTTTGCTAAATACAAAACAAGGTCAAATCTCGTCTTTATATATATATCTTGCAATGGCACGTGCAACAAAACGTTTACTTAAAATTATGATGACTACTTTTTCCAGGAGAATTAGCATATTCGGTAGCTTCATTATGTTGTATTTTAAGATTTCTTCCTGTACATACGCAAAGTTGTATAAAGTTCTTTTACCGTGTTGTAAAGTTGTCAACCGTGGGAAACCAGAGCAAAGCACAGATTCTATAGTTTTTTTTAGCATAAAATGCCTATTTATATCATAGCTTCATCACCACATTAGTTTCCCCTAATTTTCGTAGACACCTCACCGATCTCTCAAAAGTGCTCGCGATCCGCCGACTTGTACATAACTATTCAGCATTCACCATAATATACATTGATGACCAGAGTTGAAGCTGTAGGAAATATCCATCATGCGAAGACTGCTGCAAAAAAAAAGAGATTTTGCAAAAACAGGCCCCAAGTACCAATACAAGCCCCAGTTCACGTACGGCGAGGAGCAGCCAAGAGATTTTCCACTAACCCTCAAGCCAACCATGGCCAGAACGGCACGAACCGATTGGAACGGAGGATGTGTGCAGTGAGCCACAATACGACAGACTAGCAACAGAGAAAAAAGTAAGGGAAGCGACACTACGAAGACGTAGGGGACCAGATTTCATCCGGAGCCTTGAAGACTCTCGGCACACGCCGATTTCTTCCGACGAGATCCCGCTTTCCTGATGCAACCTCACGACTTTCTTCCAGCAAAAGATAGCCGTGTGTACTCGCTAGTCTGAAACGTATAAATTCTCACAAAAGGCCAAAAAGGATCTCACTCTTCCCCACTTATTATTACTCGTCAACTTTCCCTTTTTAGATTTCACTCATCATGCATCTCTCGCTCGTGATAGATGAAATAGTCATACACATTCACTCAGCAAGCTAGGACTCTGCCTGGGAAAGAGCTCCACGCTCTCACCTCTCACACTTTCTCCCTCACATTTTCTCTCACACACTCACGCCATCAACTCTACACAAGCAATAAATACTATACTCATATACAATATCAACGTCCCTTTCACAGCTTTCTCCCACATTAAAAATTTCCCCGTTTCGTTTAGTGCGGAGAGCGTCAGTGAATTCTTGGATATTTTTCAAACTTTCCACTTGGAACCCACTAAATACGTAATTGGGTTTTGCCACTCACGGGCCTGACTCACCACGCGCTCACCCCAAAAGCGGAGTCATTTTTTTTAAATTGTTGCTGTCCACCCATTATTGTCACTTGCCAAATTCGATGGTGATCACTTTTTCACGGGTTTAAAACTGTATCGTTCGTAGTGACTGGCACTCGACACTCGTGCTTCCATCAGTTTACGCGGAAATTCTTTCGGGAACTGGCCGATTTCCAGTTTTTGTGGGAATCCTGGAGAACCAATCTAAACCGTTGAAGACCATGTTTTTGATACAAAAGTATACGCAATATAAAGCTGCTCAGGCGGAGCAGCAGAAGAGGAAGGTGACCGAGAAGGAATTGGCTCAGCTGAATCATAAAATTGTAAGTTTGGGATTTTAACTTTTATCACGCGTGTATAAAGTTTGCACATTGTCTCTTTCATAAATCATTTGCATGGACGCTGTCTATCATTGCGAATTGTCATCATCACGTGTCCCTCGTTCTTTTCCACGTGAAGTTAATATCAAACCTATAAAAAAGCGAGTTGGAATCATATAAAATGGCAAGCGTTGGTCCCACCACGCTCTCCAATTGAATACAAAAGTATACGCAATATAAAGCTGCTCAGGCGGAGCAGCAGAAGAGGAAGGTGACCGAGAAGGAATTGGCTCAGCTGAATCATAAAATTGTAAGTTGGGATTTTAACTTTTATCACGCGTGTATAAAGTTAGCACATTGTCTCTTTCATAAATCATTTTGCATGGACGCTGTCTATCATTGCGAATTGTCATCATCATGTGTCCCTCGTACTTTTCCACGTGAAGTTAATATCAAACCTATAAAAAAGCGAGTTGGAATCATATAAAATGGCAAGCGTTGGTCCCACCACGCTCTCCAATTGAAAGGAACAAATTGACGAATGAAGGTGTTATTTGTGATCGAACCGTTGTGCCCATGAATTCCAGCCTGGCAGCGTATCCTTGACTTTTCGTGCGCGTAGGTACCATACACAGAAGTAAAGTAAATGATGTAGGTACATTTTTTATAGATAGAGTACTAAACTTGGTGGTATATCCCTGGATTCTTTTTAAGTCATGTCCAGCTAAAGTTATGAGCATCTTGACATTGAGAACGGAAGAAGTGAACTCTGTGATATCAATAAAATATTTTGTATGGTTCACTCGGACTTTTCTTTAGACTCAGAATCACACAGGGGGTAGCCCACCGTGGCGAGTTGACCGTTGGATGGTACCATTTATCAATTCCAAGAGTGTCCATCTGCCTCTCACAGAAATAGCAAAAATGTTCCTTCTCAAAATACGGGGCAGTGAAAATGTTTCGGAGGAGGCAGTACACTCATAAAAATCTGTTTTCTGGAAGGAAACAAAAATAGGATGGAGAAAACACAGGAGAGCGCTCGCGTACCAGATTTTCTCCACAATAATATGTATATTGAGCAAACCCTCATGAGTAAAAAAGGATGGGGAAATGTGATTTCCCACAGATTGACGCACTATAGAATACGTGTTGTATTAAACTTTCATCACTTCAAATGTATAGGTAGTTTTGCCTCAGTTTTCTGTCATTATTTACCCTTTTCATATTCGATTTCAATGAATCCCGTCAACAGACAGTGTTGTATCATTCGTGTGCTTTACACGGTACGACCGTATCAAATTTTTATTGATGTAAATAAGCCTGGGAAAACTTACAAGTGGTCCACTCCATTCTCCTCACACTTTGTTCTCCTTCCATTGTTTAGTCGTAACTAAAAATAAACTTTATACACGTTGTGGGATTTGTATTGCTAATATATAATGGAAGACGTCCTTCACACAATCAGAACCAATTGTTTTGCTCATCGTTCTCAATAAAAAAGAGAGCATATTACACGGTGGCAAGCACAAACACGGAAACACACACACGCACAAAATATGTGCAATTCTCACAAGAATACTTGTAAATGAAAGAGAAAAAGTGGTTTCCTGACTTGTGAAAGTCACAAATGTGAGTCATNTCACAAGAATACTTGTAAATGAAAGAGAAAAAGTGGTTTCCTGACTTGTGAAAGTCACAAATGTGAGTCATCTAGATACGACACAATGACAGATTGCCGCAAATCATCATCACGTAGGTTGTACACAGCCCATTCAGAGAGGCAGACTACATCCATTTGTAAAATTAAATCATTACGCAATATTCCTCAACTCAGGAGACCGTTTGACCGATATACAGTGATCCGTGATCCCTATTTAATCATATAATAGGAAAGGGTGGATGATGATGGGAATGGGAAAATGTATGTGATTTCTTTCGCTCCGTGGCTGTCGTGCGAGTAGCTCACACGCTTTCACTTCAGATAAAATATAGAATCTATTTGTGAGCTCGAGTCAGGTGAATTACGTAAGAGAGATGAGGGCAAAATAGGAAGGAAAATTTGTGATATAAGATAGCGGAGAAAGATAGAGAAAGTATGTATCGGAACGGGATTGCGTGACTGAGGACAGTCTTGAAACACTTAGCATGAAAATATCCGGAAAACACGAACTAATAAAAAAACTGAAAAAGTAATGGAGCACGAAAGGTGGTGTCATTTCGAGCAATAGAATGTGCATCCCTTTTCGCCAGTGTGGAGCAAGCGAGAGAAATAAATGGGCCACATTATAGATGAGGAAATCTATTGGTGAGGGATAAAACAGGTAGTAAATCTGCTGCGTAAATGGCTTACGTAGATTGCACATTCTCGCGCCTACATTATTGTTCAGATGCGTACAAATATTACTATTTTATTCTTGTGTGTAATGCGACTGTGATGATAAGGGAGGGATTTGGATAAAAACAGATTTTGTTTTTTTGTCAGAAGAATGATTATGATAAGACCCGGAATAAAAACAAACCTACGTCATTGAAAATGAATTCCGAGAAGGTAATAATAAAGTGGGAATGGGATGTAGGACAAAAAGTCTCTGCAGGGTGCATCTTCCAGTACTTTAGCGTAATGGAAACGAGGGTTTTTGTAGTCTCGCAAACAGAGTGGGTAGTCGTGCCTTTTAGTCTAATTCACACATTGTGCGAGAATAATGGCAAAATGGCAATGTAACTTGTATGAAAAAATTGTAATAACTTGGCGTGGGAGCACAATTGGAGTTTACAAGAATACTTAGGCAGAAATCCCATTTACCAGGTCATGATATTATTATCCTATACGGTTTTACTTGAAACATTATGACTTACTTCTATATGTTCACAACTTTTGCAAAGTGACATGTTGCTCGTTTTCTCCTTTATCAATTGACTACAAGCAGCAGTGTCTGCAAACATATTTTGGTTTGCTAGTCTTCTCAATCTTGTATTTGAGGATTTAGTGAAAATCCTTGTTTCGACCCAAATTCCAAGAACATCCCATATTCTCCCGGGTTTCACACAGCATACGAACACAACGATGCAAAAATGGCTGGTTAGGGACGTTGGCTCAGAAGAATAGTTTAGAGTTTAGACGCATACATGGTGAAAGCACTGAAAATATTGCATTTGAAATAAATAATTTAAGCACTATTAAGAAGGCAAAATGTTTTCATTCATTTCCATTCATTGGTGTGTCTTAAAATTGTTAGACGTCCTAATTTATTAACGTTTTACTGCAGGATAAGCTGCTGTCCAAACTGGATGAGCATGAACCGGAGTTGGCCAACAATCAGGATGAAGAGGTAAACGTTTAATAACCTATTTTTAATAGATCAAAAGATAAAAATATGTTTAGGTAAACTGACCTTTTAAGGCTTCTATTGTTCATAGGTTTCCAGCAAATTCATGCTTGTCCGTTTTCATTATTTTTTTACCATTTTGGTTTTATTGCCGTTTGCCTCTTATGTGAATAAAACACTTGCTATTTGTGTTGTCCAAAATTATGAGCACTTAGCCGGTCAGTAAACCTCTCTCCTTTTAAATGCGAAAGCATATTACAGTGTTTATTGCTAGTCATGTTTGCAATCTCATTGACCATAACCTGTCACTGTTTTCTCTTTCGAATTCAGTGCGTGGTGTGCGTCCACGCGAAAGCGACAATGCAGACATATCCTTGCGGCCACCGGGTTGTGTGCCGGAAATGTTTTGT